>JBCJKH010015386.1:0-40168 GCA_039877255.1 Loriculus beryllinus
GTCCTTAGGTACCTTCCATCCCAAACCATTCTAGGATTCTATGACCTGCTTGTTGAGTCGTGAGGACATAGGTATTTACCTGGTGTAAACTGCTGTAACATTTACTCAGTAGAAATAGCAATTTATCTGAGATGAAAGTCCAGCCAAAAATGTCTACCATTTTGTTTTCAGTTGGGTTGCACCATATTAATTACTGTTGTTAATTAATACCAAGACTTCTATAGGCTGTTGCCATCAAAATTTTAGTTATTGTAATATTATTTTATCTGATGTTTAAAGAAATCATTTCAGCCTGTCTTAATTCACGAAAGCATCTGTTGCTGTTTCCAGGTCCACAGTTTTGCTGTTTCATCCTTCTCTTTGCATCTTTCTAACTTCTTCTCCATCATACTGGGCATATGGCGTTTAAATTCATTTTCAAGACCATTCATAATCTATCTCCTTTGTGTGTCACTGTGCCTTTGGATCATTGCTCACACCAGCTTGCATTAACCTACTTGTTAAATCATTAGAGGAGCCATTTGTATTTTGTCTCATATAGATATATATATACACATATATACACATACCTGCGCAGAGTCAGTCTCCATAAATACCTTAAATTCTGCTTTTTCAGATCCTGTAAAACTCGTACCAGTATAAACTGCCTATCATGCTGCCTATTATGTCCTCATTGTCCTCCATTTATTTGTGTCACTGCCTTATAGTTGGACTAGAAGACGTGGGAAGCAGGAACTGGCTTTCCCCTTGTTCTCTTTCTTTTTATAATGTGAAATCTAGCATGTTTAAAGTCCTGGTCAGATTAGTCTTTCCTGGAACTATGATAATAAATACATAACACAAATGGTCATAGTAGTTGTTATTGTTCATGTATGTGCTATAAGTGTGTAAAAGACTCCTCTGGTGTACAGTCACACTTCATTTTTGAACTGCACTTTTTCTGTGGCTTCTTCAGCTTCTTCAGGTTTACTGTTGTTGAAAACAGACCTGCTAACTCCCAAGTAAGTTTGGGGTTCAATGCATTTATAGGCAACTAAGTTTAATAGAGGGCCAGGTTAGACACTGACATGTATTCATACTTGTGAAATTAACTTTTAAGAAAGTGTTTGAAATGGAAAATGTTTGTCACTGCAAGCATCTTGTAATTATTCACTTATGATTGAGAAGGGACTTTCCCCTGTCTTTTAACTACAGATGAAAGCAAACCTACCTTTGGTTTAAGCTGTCGTGTAAAACCAGAACAATTTCTGAACTTGCCCCTGTGTCCTTTAGAAATTATATACACTGTTGTATGTGTCTGTTGCCTTGCTTAATGTGTATACTCACTGCAATGTTTTCTGCCTATAGAATAATTTCAGATTATTTTCATTTTCTTCTCTAAGTAAGTATTTTAAGGACATAATTGAATTGCCATTGCCTTCACTGGAAGCTGTATCACACCCCGTATAATGATTGGTTAAGGGTTCTTTGATAAAAGGAAAAAAAAAATTACTGTCAGGCAAGTTGAAGGTGTAAGTGGAAGGGACAGCTGGCTCAGGCTTGTATAAGGTTATTGCCTTCTGTATGGTTTCAGGAAAAGATTAGCTGGAGGCTATTGCTTATCTGAATAACTCTCTTCACAAAGTCTAGCTGTTAGCTATGTGAGCAGGGAACTTCCAGTGTTATTTCCCACTGTTGTATTGAGTTAATACAAAAATTTGCACTCTCCAAGCACTGGTTTACAAAGGAGTTCGTTCATCACATATAAGTATGTCAAAGGCAGTATTTGATGTGAAATTTATGAGTGTTGTTTAGGACTGTATAAAGTACATAAGCCTCAGGACTTAGCCACTGTATCAGTCATTTCTCTGCTCCTGGAGTAACAGCATTTTCTTATGCTCTTGTCCTATGCCATGATTAAACAGGAATCTTTTTACTGAAGGATTTCTACAGCTGTAAAGCTAAGCAGAACATATGTCCAGAGAAGTGAACAGCACCTCATAAATAAAGAACAGTTTATTCACAGTATCTCCAGCAGCTGATGAACCTATCAAGCACAGTAGGGCTTTCAGAACACAAAGCTTATGTGAAGGACAGAAGCTAGTTTGGGATCAATGATTTATCATTGAATGTTGTGTAAAAACAGCAGTGTGCTGACATATCTGCAGAGCTCAATATATGGAGTTGTACAATTTGCCCAAGAAAACTTTAGAATAAAAAATATTGATCTCTATTTGAGTTCTGCTGGCCTCTGAATAGCATCTAGGTAAGAGAAAAGTCTCCTGGCCCAAGAGGTGTCATAAGAGGGAGGTCTGGTCTGAAGCCAGGACCCTGGGCTGTGTGAGGAAACAAAAGCAATCTTCTCTGCCCTCAAGAAATATTTGTCATCTACATACTATCTGACCTGCTTATTGGGTCAGCTTAAAGGTAAAGGGACATTATTCCTCTCCCATGTCCTTCACAGAAGTTTTGAAGAGGGAACTGGTATCAGCAGCATTATAAACTTCTGCATTCTTCTGGCTTCATCAATGCCAAAAGTTCATATTACCGTCACTCTCTGTGTTTGTGAAGAAAGGTCTGTGTACATCAGATGTCTAAAAATAGTCCTGAAGTTATGTGTGGCTATTCCTTAAAAAAAAAAAAAAAAAGCTAAAATTGTAATAATTTTGAGGAAATTGAGTTTCCATATGTCCTTATTGACTATTGAGACATACCTTTTAAAGGAAGAATATACTGAGTTTCTTCATGATGTGGTAGATACCATGTCTACATGATCCCCTATCTCAGCTTGCGTATTTTTCCTTATGTTACTAATCCATAGAAGTAACTGACTAATTTCATTAGGATAGGTGAGAGAAGTATCCTCTAAGCATATTTTTCTCCCACTCATATGAGGAAAGCTGAAGACTGCCTCATACCTGGTTTTAACCGTGCAGAAAGGCAAAACTCTATCCTTGAGGTAGAAAGGAAGGAATGTCTAAACACTTTCCTTTTCAAAGTTAGTACAGGCAGGTTTGACAGCACTGGAGATGAACTCCAGCCAGTTCAAGCCTCTTCCGCGTATTTTAGCAGAGTTCATCAGTCCAGAGCTACGTGTCCCAGGTTCAGCTGAACATAAACTCTGCTGCTGACACTCAGGCAGGGGAAATGTGCACTGAGACTTCAAACTCCTGTAGGTGTTAAGACTTGTCAGGGAAGATCAGTTGGGTCAATACTGCCTAGCACTGGGTTCAGACAAGCACTCTGAAGGTGAAGAGGTTTCCACAAACTTTAGGAAACAAGCCATCCTGCCTTTCTGAAAGATGTCATTCACCTGGACCAGAGAGACAGAGACACAGGCAATGAATTTTCATTTTAAACAGTAAGACAGAGAGTTGAACCTGACAGAGGCTCGGTGAAATGATGATGCTCATTGCACAGCTTATGCTTATTGACTGCACTTCCATTTAAAGTAGAAAATACTCTTTTCCCAAGCTAACTAATTTTTCCTCTGTTCATTCCTGTTTGCTTCTTCTGGTATATTCTTAAAGAGAAAAGAAACCTAGTCTAACAAATTAGCCTAGATTAGCAGGATCCAGATAAACAGCATGGGTAGCTTGGAGTTTAGGTGCATATTTTTTCTCTGAAATATGGCTAAAGTGGTGTATGAACAGATTCAGGGCTTGTTATGAAAGGATTAGGTGCAGCTCTTTTCTAGAAGAAATTTGAACAAAGACCAATCTGTTTTGTTCATCTTTCATAAAAAGATTAAGCAGACTGATTTATTATGTATTACAGTCATCACACTCCAGAAAATTTTTTCCAAAGCAAAGGTGCTTTTTAATTGAAATTAAAAAAAAAAAAAAAAAAAAAAAGAAAGAAAGAAAGAAATAAATTTGTAAACAGGAATGGACAGGAACTCCTACGTTCCTGGGCTGATCCAGTGTGAGCATGTTACCCTTCAGTGGCTGGCAACTTTTTGGCAGGAGTATTATTTATTTAATTGGTGTAGAAAGAACTGTTTGGCTTGTTTTACCGCTCTTCCTACAATCAGATGCTTTTGCCTGTTGGATTCTCCACCACTTCTTATATACCACTGTTGCAACCTACTCCCTTCTCACTTACACATGATGCTTTTCCTTCTATTTTGTGAATGAAATTGAATTAGCAGCAACTTAACTCTCTCTGACTCTCAAATGCTCGATCAGATCGCATAGTTTTATTGCTAAACTATTAAGAGGTTTTTATTTTTTCAATTATGCCTTCTTTGGGCTGGTTTTTGGCCAGCAGCAGTTTCTCTAGCTCATAAGTTTCAGACTCTGGATGGAAGAGAGCCTCCAAAGAAGCACTAGCCCTCCCATATGAAAGCCACACACACCATCAGGTTTGAACACGATATTGTGGTCAGCAGACATTGTCAGATACATTGGCACACTCCATCAATTCCATGTGGAGACATGGGAAGTACCTGGTAGTTCAGGGGAGCATTATAGGGACAAAGTTTTTTTGTTGGACTCAATTATCTTAAAGGTCTTTTCCAACATAAATGATTCTATGATTCTATCAAAACCTAAAAAATACATATGTACTGAATTTATTCCTCTCCACTGAGGAAGAGGGAGGTCTTTTCTTCAAGAGTTATCTCATTCCTGATGGGCACCAGGAGAAGAAGAGAGTGCTCGAAGGGTAGGCACAGCAAGCAGAAGGAAATCATTATGTTGTTTTTTTTCTTATCAGCTCTGCAACTTAAAACTACCCTGAAGAGACATGTTTCGACAGAGCTCTTCACACTTCCAAACAAAAGAGCTTTTCTCTCTTCCTTCCTCCCTCTCCCTTCCCCCAGTTTGGATGTATGGTTGGAGAAAAATTATTGCAGGCATTGTCTGGCAGCAACAACCGCAGAGTCTCTTCTGGAAACAAGTTGGGTCAGGTTCACGAGCGCGCACAGAAAGAAGGAGAGAAAGGGGGAGGAAAGGGGGGGAAACAGGGAAGAGACAGCTCCTTGGCCAGATAAATAGCTCACTTTTGGAAGATGCTTCACCAGTGTTCCTGCTGTTATATAACAGCCTCAGCCAAGGTCCAGCTCTGTCAGTTGTTTAGTCACTGGTACTAAGAGATGTGATACGCTAACAAAAATATGCAGTAACAAGCATATAAAATGTCATGTTTTATTAGTTTTGCAGTAGATGCAGGGAAGATACAACTAATTTCTGCTCTCGCTGCAATTCATGTTGTGAACATGAAAATGAGTAGATAATTAATTTCTCAGCGGCAGAATCCTGTCACTGACCCTATGCATGTTTGCATTTAAACAAAAGGAACTAAATTTCTGTCCATGCATTGCTGGAAAAAAAAACCAGTCTATAGTTATCTCTTGGTATGGAGACAAAGGGGCTTAATGTGACTTAAAGGAATAATATGAGTATCAAATGGAGAGCTGATTAGAGCAGTAAAATAATCAGATGTAGAAGGAGCAAATACAGTGTAACAGCTAAAAGCCCACAAGTGGGAATCAGGCCAGCTGGGGCTCTGCTTCCATTCAGGCATGCTGTGCAGCTCTAAGTCAATAAACCTTGCAGTGCTTCAGTTTGACCATCTGTAGAATGGGAATAATAAAAATATTATTCCCTGTCTCCCCAAACTGCAGTGAGCCATTGAGATGAGTATTGAGTCAGAGTGCTGTGAGTTGAGAAAAGGCAGATTTAAACTTTCCCAAAGTTCAGAAGTTTTCTTCCAGTCAGTTTTTATTTGGGAGGCTCCACTCCACCTTTGCAATTGTAAATCTGTTCTCCTCCCACCTCTGTAGCAGGTAGGAGTCTATTGGGCTAATGTGAACACTCAGCAGACAAGATGCATTTATGTCCACCACAGTTTACTTATGAGCCTAAGAAGTATGTTACACTTTGTGAGCTGTGGCAAAAGGGGAAAGCATGCACAGCTGAGGATGGAAAACTGAAGTGAAACCATGGGACTAGTAGTTAAATTCTTTACATACTCTAAAACAATCCATGATCCTCTAAAAGTCAGGATCCTAATAACCCAAATCTCGTGTGCCCACACTGTATGCTTTTAATTATGACAGCCTCTTTCTTCTTAAAGCTCTTTTGCAGCTCTCAGATGAAGCATGCTCTAGAGCCCAGGCCTCACCAAGACATACCTTTGCACTTATATCTCTCTGCACCCTGAGAAATACCATTGAAGTGGATGAGGAATATTCTCAGTGCACATGGTTTTCAAATTCTTAAGTCTTGGTTAGGGCTTAAGCGTACACAGCAAAGGGACAGTTGGGACACATAAAATACTATACAATTTAGCCTTTCTAAATTATCTTTGAATTGATTCTAGCTATAAATTGCTTTTCCTGTTAATTTTCATCTCTAATTCCTGGTTGTAGTTAGAAACAGAAGTGTTGAAATACAAATCCAGGCTTCCTGATGTATTTAGCTCACCGTTGGAGTCTCCAGAGGTTGAGATAAATTCCAGATTACTCCAACAGTTTGTTTGCTCATTGAAAGTAATTTCCAGATGTCAGAGTAGTTCAGAAGGTGAAACAATCAATTAAATACACTAGTGCATACACAGAGTATCACCAAAGTGGTTAATGGGGCAGAATGTTTAAAAGGCACCAGGAGCCTAGTTCAGAAAATGTGCAAAGTCCACAGCAGTTTGGACATCCAGTGTCTTCATAGGCTGTAACTAGAATTTTTGTATGTTACGTGCAAGCCAAAAGCAAGCGAAAGAGCAGCACAATGGTTTTCTGAGAGTAAAATGTACCTTTTCTCAGAATATAAATTCTTTCATTTTGCACTCAAGAGTATCTGTAAAAAGAAATATACACATACAGAATGTTTTACTTTTTCCTGGTTTTGGTTAACAGTGTGGGGTTTTTCACACAGGTCTCACTAAAAGTCTTCCTTATGGGAAGGGCTTACATTGCTTTGTAAACAGCAGGTTCAAATCAAGGCTAAACCAGTCCTGTCAGTCCAGCCAAAGCCACAGTGTGCCTGAAACTCCAATCTATTGCAATATTGGAAACAAACTACTGTGCAGTAAATTCTGAAATCTGTTTTTTCATGTTGCTGCTCTTGCATGAATTCATTTTCTTTCAGCTACAAAATAAGGTAAAAAATATCTGTGACAAAACAAAAGGAGGAAGAAAAAATCTTTTCAGTTACAGAATGACCTTTTTCATCGTCTTAAGCTCATGATGCTGCAAATACACTGAGTGTAAAGAAATTTTAAGCAAAGTACAAAGTTGAGAAGATTGTTTCTTTACACACCCTAAAATGCTTTACTTCTTGACCTATATTTTGTTCTCTTACATGATTTAACACTGCATGCATATTGTGTAACACTCAGTAAAATCTTTAGGAATTCTCCATGTATTAAGTTTCCCATGAAGAAAGCAGAGTTTTGCCTTTCTTATCATTTTGTCAAATGATTAAGTATATTTTTATTATTATTATTTTATTTTTAAAGCTGTAGGAGTTTAACAGCCAGTCAAAGTTAGGAAATATTAAGACTCACTGTTTAGTCTTAGACATTATCTTTTCTGGTTTAGATTGACAAGATTTAGCTACCATCTCATTGACTGTTTTTCAGTATATGCCTTGGTCACCAACGCAGCTCCATGCATTCTGTGTATTACAGTGGCAAGACTCCAAGGCAGTATTTGGCTGTCAGTTTATTCACTAGATTTTTCATTCAAAATCCCTCTTGAGCTTTTGAGTATGGCTCAAATAAATTATTAGTTGGCTTAGAGTGCTGGCTGTAAATGTTTGGGCCTTTATTTGAGCATTAAAAAAGGCCTGGGAACTCTTTCAGGGAAAGTATTATTAACAAATTCTATGTGATAAAAGTCTACTATTTGTTTTGGTTTTCAACCAGGATTTTTTATTTTGAGGGAAAGGCAGGGAGGAGGGTTGGTAGCAAGGAAAACCATTCATATCAGAAACAATGTCATAATTACAGAGTGTAGAGAGCCTGTCTTGAAAACAGGATTTAAAAAATTATATAGAAACCCCTATAGCCAAACAGGGAGATCCCTAAGGATTAGCAGAGAAGGGTCTCCTGCAGCTGAGTCGGAGGCCTGGTACAAGAGTCCTGTCAGAAGCAGAGGTAAAGGTTTCATTAAGAAAGTATTTCAGACAGTCAGCAGGCACACCCTGATTTCCAGGAAGTTGGTGTTACCCTTATTAACTCCTTGAACACAAATCAAGGCACAAGCATTTCTGGGAAGAGGACAGAACATACTGGAGTCCTTGAGCAAGGTTCCTTCAAAGAGTGATGCCCATTAAGTTTTACAGAAGTGCCCTGTGCAACTGGATTTTCCATTCGGTGATCCTCAGCGTCTTCCTTGTCTACATTAGATTTTCTCTACACAGTGTTTCTGGTGGTACATTAGTCTCATCAGTGAAGTTGATAGTCTCCATTGGTATTGCTGGTTGCACCATAGAGCTCAGTACTTTCCTGTGCAGCTTACAGATCATAGAATCATAGAATACCAGGTTGGAAGGGACCTCAAAGATTGTCTGCTCCAACCTTTCTAGGCAAAGCATGACCTAAACTACATGTCCCAGCATACTGTCCAGCTGAATCTTCAAAGTGTTCAGTGTTGGGGAATCCGCCACTACCCTAGGGAGATTATTCCAATGGTTGATTGTTCTCATTGTGAAAAATTTTCCTCTTGTGTCCAGCTGGAATCCAACAGTAACTTCTGCCCATCACCCTTCATCTTTTCCATGAGACTCCTTATAGAAAAGGAGTCTCCATCTTCTCTGTAGCCACCCTTTGGATACTGGAACATGGTGATAAGATCTCTCCTGAACCTTCTTTTCTCAAGGCTGAACAAACTCAGTTCTCTCAGCCTTTCCTCATGTGACAGGCTTCCCAGTTCTCTGATCATCTTTGTGGCCCTTTCTGAGCCCTCTCCTGAGCAGGGATATTCTTTGTAAACCTAAGTTCAATACAGTCCTCAAGAGACAATTGGGACTAATATTTTTTACCTGTGTCTCATAAAACCGCATGATCAGCCCTTACTGTTTTCTTTCCTCTCTGTATTTTCCCTGGTAATCAGATCAATATGTACAAGACTGGCTTAACAAATTGGGCTATAGGATCAAGATGGTTTTTTTGTATCACTGAAACTGAACAACACCAGACTTTAATGGAAAATTTTCACCTCAAATGATTGGATCGGTTTATGTTTTCCATCCATTTCCACAACTAAAAGGCTTGGAGGGACTTTTCTGTCAAATTTGAAAAAGTAAACTAGCGTTGACACTAATTGACCCTTCAGATTGAAGCACTTCCAGGGCCAGCCCTGACCTGAATACTCCTGGGACTAATCCTAAAGCAAATAAAAGTTGATGAAAAATAATTATTCTTAGCTCTGCTTCTACTCCTTTTAAAGTCAATGGTAAAGGTCCCACTGGCTTTAGAGGACACCCATCTTATCGTATCTTCACACAGTAATTCCAGTACACAGTCTGCTTTGGAAGGTTCCCAAGCAGGACTTGCTAGGTGCTCATCTTGGACAAAGCTAGAGGTGGAAAGGTATACTTCAGCCATCCAGGGACCATACAAGTTTTTTTGACAGCCCTGTTAGTTTGCAGCATTAGCAGTTGCCATTCTGTACAGGGAAAAGTGATTTGCCTCTCCAGGGATTTCTACTGGAAAAAGCTAGTTAGAGCCACTTACCAAAATAGGAAATTCTGCAGTTTTGTAAATGATTTTAGAACTGATAGTCCTCATGACAGGCCTCTTCGGAGACTTGCTCCAAAGAGCTTCTGCAATGAGCAGGCACTTGTGTCAACATCTCAGGAGGGCATGCTAGTGGCAAAGAATGACTGAAAAATGGTCAGGTTTTGTCCAAGGATGTTACTCAAAAAGTAAGAAGTCCTAAAAGCCTTCTTTTAGATAGAACAGTCAAAAATTAGTCTTTTGGGAAAAAAATAGAGGTCCCCTTAGAAACTTTTGTGTTGTCACATGTGAACAAGTCTACCTGGATAACATTTTCAGTCAAACCTTCTTGGAATTATTGACTTAGACTTTTTCATTGTGATCCAAAGACAATGAAATGCTGCTCTTGGTCTGTTTTGGTTTTTTATTCCTTTAGACACTTTGGGATAGTGATAAGGTTTTTACTGGTTTAATTGGATGTTTCAGTGCTATAAACATTCATTTTTAAGTTAAAGCCATTTATTTGTTTCCAAATTAAAATACTTCGCAATTGCCAGTCACTGAAATATCTCAGTATTTTGAGAGGTTAATAAAATTGTGATATGCCATAATTTTCCATACAACACAAACTCTAGTTACTGACCAAGGCAAGCAACGGCAGTCCCTTTTTCTGTGAAAGTAACCAAAATTGTGGTATTGAGGCCAAGTTATGAAGCACAGTTTGTCTCCCTTGTAAACATATTTTGGGATTTATTATGGGTACTCACCTGCTTGTTCTTGGGCAGTGGGAGTGCTTCGGAGCATAAGACATTTCCCACTGCAAGTCTTGGTTCACTTATGTGCAGCTTCAACCATCTGACTTGAAATTTTCCATTGTGGGTATTTCAGACCAAAATTTTTGGGAATGTTTCAGCTGAAAAGCTTTTCTCAGAAAATGAGGAAGAGATGCATAATTTTGCCCATATTATTCTGATTATTTCTAAGTCTTCTAAGTGTTTTGAGATGCTCTCCTACATCCATAAGTTGGAATGGAGACTTGCAATTAATTTAACTGGAAGTTGTCCTAATTTCAGGTACATTTATTCTTCATCTTCGGGAAAAAGAGAAACTGAGCAAGCAAACAAACCCACCAACAACAAAACAAAACTTTAAAATCACAGATTCTTAGGGCAGGGGGCAGGGGTAGAAGGGAAGATTGCTTATCCCCTCTCTCTGCTGACCAGCGATAGGACACAAGAAAATGGAAAGGAGGTGCATCAGGGGAAGTTCAGGTTGGGTATTAGGAAAAGGTTCTTCACTGAGAGGATGGTCAGTCAATGGAGCAAGCTGCCCAGGGAAGTGGTCATGGCACCAAACCTGTCAGAGTCCAAGGAGCATCTGCACAATGCTCTTAGTCATATGGTTTAGTTTTAGGTAGTCTGCAAGGAGCAGAGAGTTGGACTCGATGATCCTTATGGGTCCCTTCTAAATTGAGACATCCTATGTTTCCAAATAACAACTTAAAAAATTAAAAAACCTGCTTGATTTTCAGAAGGAAAGTACTCCTGAAGTAGGAAGCTACTTGGGGTTTTTTTCAGAAGGCAAAAATCTCCTGAAGACAAAGTAATATAATAATTCTTTACTAAAACATGTAAAACTACTCTTTTTTTTCCTTTTTTTTTTTTTTTTTAGTAAGAATGTGTGAACTGCAGGTCAGATGCTCAGAGAAACCCATTAAGTGATTATTTACTTTTTTTCCTGAAGCATGGCACAGTTTGTTGTTTCTGTGGCTGGTTGCACAGAGGACTCTGCAGAGAAATAGCAGAATCCAGGCTTCCTTCACCAAATAGGACATCAAAATACGGGACTTTATTTCCTAAGTTTGATTTTTGTAAAGCTTCAAGAAGCAAAGCCACAAGTAACTATTGCTATGTTAGCATAAATATTCTTGTAAGATATTAGAGGCATGTTGCTCCCATGCGCTAGGCATGTGCTTAGGCCTTGTATATCCAAAAGCTGAATGTGGGTCTGATGTCTCACCTTATAAATACAGATTTGAGTACAGTCTTGTAGTTAGTAAGCATAGGGTTAATGAAGGAAAGCAAAGTTGATTTAAACTTGAAAACTTTGGTTAAATTCCTAGCTTTTACCCCAGATATTTTTTGTGTGAGCACAGGAAGGACATTTAATCTCTCCACATCTCAGTTGTATATGTATAACACAGGAATCAAAATCCGATCTTTGTCCAACCCCTTTTTTATTTTTTAAGGCAATGGTTGTTTCTCTCTCTATGTATGGAAAACTCAAAGCCCATCAGAGCTCTGATCTCAGACAAGGCCCTTAAGTGCTATTAGTATATAGTAGGAGTAATAATAATAATAATAATAATAAACAACAAGAGATGGAGTTCAAATTCCGACAGACACCTATGAGCCATTACACATTTGGGAGTATGAATACAGTTGAGTGTAAGACAGCTATTTTTACCAGAGATGCAAGTTAACAGTTTGGCAGGGCAGCCGAATTTGGCGTTATGTAAGCTGGGCTTTGAGACTTCAAACTGTCATTTTATTAATGTTTGGTTTTTTTCTCCATCTCCATTCGGTTTGGTCTGCAACTGGCACTGGTTTAGAGCTGGCTCATTGTGGGATCTACCCTGCTGCAAACAACGTTTGGAAATGTGAAAAGAAGGTTTCTTTAATTAACTGAAAACCAGAGCCCATAGCCTACTTGATATGAAAAATAGGCCAAATTATAGTGGTATTCATAGTCTGCTGGAATGGTTGGTTGTTTTGGAAAAAAAAATGTTTTTAAAGACAGCTTGCCAAGAAACTGTTCTCTCAGGAAATGATAAATGGCAGTTTGGAGACTTGAGTGGCCTGTACTGTATGTATGTGTCTTGGTAACTGCTGACTCAATCGTGTGTGCTCCTGATGGCTCCCACATTCACAGCACAGGGAATTTACAGTCCTGATTCACAAACTCATTACTGTCCTGCAGTTCAGGACTTTTATGCATAGCCTTGGGATTTTTTTATCTGAAAACAATGAAAACACATTTCTTTAAATTACACTTCGGATAACCTTTTGGTTATCATTACTTTTACAGTGTATGCTAAGAACCTTGCAATTTCTTTCCAAAACTGTAGCTTATCTGAATATACCCTGCCAGGTTTGGTGTTTTCTGTGTTTTGTTCCGTTGTTTTCTTTTATAGTATATTTCCTATGAAGTTATGAAGTTTTAGGAAATTTAATAACAGAAGAATGAAGATGTGGCTAGAATTTGCATGACAGGGTTGTTATTTTAAAGTAACAGAAAGTTCTGTCTCTGTGCATTGAAGAAAGATCTGCTTTAAACAATGCACCATTTAATTGTATGAGATCTTTGTAGTGGTATGTGCTATTTACTATAGGGGATATGTTGTATGCAAGTGGACAAGCCTTTGGAGTGTACTCTTCTGAGCGCTAGCAGTGATCTGTGTTTTCAGGCCATTTATATTGCCTTAATCCCATTGACATCAATAAGTTTACTCTTCATTTATTCTGGGCTGAAAGAGAAATTAATTGGGACTATTGTATGTTTAGGAGACATTGTTGCAAAACATGCCTTGTTCCTGAGTCACAGTGCAGGGGGGAGAGAGGTTCATCGGGTATGCAGAGCTCAAGGAATTATTGGGGTTTTTTCACGTTGATTAATAAATCTAACTGAAAAGGGTCACAGGACTGGTAGAAAAAATTTGCATCTATGTGTTTTTCATGTGTCCATGAAAATTTTACTGTGTGCTTGTAAACTGCAAGATAAAGTTCAGATGAAAGAGTTTGGAGATAATTTGATGGAAAAATAATCAATTTATTGCCCTTAGCTTGAATGTTAGAGTTCCTAATTTGTGTATCTGATCATTTGCATCCTTGAAAACCTTTTTAGCATTCACATAGGAGGTAGTTGTGAAAACACTGAATGCTTCAAAGATCTCTTCTCTGCCTTTGCTCCATTATTTTTCTTGCTTCTTGCTCCTGTTCTTTGCTGTTTCTGAACAAACTCTTGGCCCTTTACCCCTCTGGATGGTGCTACAGTGTAGAGCAGGTGTAACCACCTGGGTGGAGAACCCTACCCACACCTTCATGCTCCTTGCCTTTGGCAGAAATGGTACTACTTTTCTATTGAGGACAATGTGACATCTCGGAGGAAGGAAGCACCTACCTAAATTAATTTTCTCGACCGTGATTTCAAATTGCTAAATCTGCTGATGAGTTTTAAATGCAGTCTGACAGATCAGGAGGAGTGTAAAATGCAGGTATCTCTGCCCCCTCTGACCAGTTAGATTCTGTTTTTCATGTTGTATGCCACTAATTCTCCACATTTTGCACACCAAGCTAAGAAGTACCAGCACTGACTAGCATCAGTGTGAACAGGGACCATCTGGGGAGAGCTACAGATGACTTCAACTGGGGAACTGCATCAGCAAAAAAAATGAATGCTGACCTTGTCATTTGAATTCCAGCATTATTTTAGTTACCATTTAGTTATGGTAGCCAACAGATACCATATGGTAACATCCACTTAGTTATTTGAGTTATAATGAATAGCACCTGTTAATCACAAAGTGAATAAGATGAAATTATTTGACATTTCTCACATACTTAAAAGTAGTGCTGGGTCAGGTACTGGTATACAATGAGAGATGGAGAAAAAAGCCATTTACATGAAAGTCAGAAAAATGTCTGCTTAACTCTAAAACTAAAGCTTAAACATAGATTTCAGCAACAGTGTGTGATTACTCTCTTAATATTTTATGTTCATTCAAATGTTCTGGAATGTCTTCTTGTGCCCAGCAACAGGGTATTACAGACTTTCACCTTCATAGACTCCAGAGTGTATTTTCAGGGTTGCCTAGTTTGGCAGCATCAGAAGGACTGCTCTAGAAGCTGATTTAAAACCTTTGCCATTAGCAATGACCTCTGAGTGAGTGAAGTGTGCAATTAATACAGGTGTTCATTGTACTAACTAAAGCATTTTTAGGCTCTGGGACTGTCTGCTAAGATTGAGTTCATGTCATTTTCTACACATAGCAAGATCCTTTGTCCAGAACAGATATGCAAGCCCTAAATTAACTGTAGAATTGTAAATAGGCCATAGTTACAGTACATGAAGAGAGAAGCCTCATTATGACCTCTTGTATTGTGCAGTCACTGTTACAGGAAGTTACACACTGCATGCTTCACACTTCTTCCCGAATACATGATCTTCCTCACTGAAAAGGACACTGGGATTCGAGGACACTCAGATAATAAGGGAAGTGTTGAGCACCTTGCATCACTGCATCACAAATGGGTTTGACAAACTTTGACCTATGTGAAATACTCATATAGAAATGTTTCCCTGGAAAATCACACTTATTTCTATGCATCCATTGAATGTAAAGAAAGGCTGTGATTTAAACAAGCTGCTTCTTTAGCCAGAGGTTTATTTCGCTATTGTACTAAGTGCTGAGTTGCACTGTAGTGCAGCAGGGAAGGGGAAAGAAAAAAAAAAAGGAATTAGGATAAAGTGGTATTTGTGATGATGTGTCTGCATGTCTGCACATCGTCCGCAGGCTGTGGATTTGTTAGTTTTTCAGTCAGTAGAACTGTGATATAAATAATGCATATCAGAGCTGGTCACACATGGTCTTCTCACTTGCACATGTACACTAAGCCAGAGAGGAATAAGTGCAACCAGAACTCCTCTGCCTTCTCTGTAAATCAGCTTCTAAAAAGCAGTGTCAGACACTTGTGTTGTCATGACAGTCCATGTCCCATCTAGAAAGATCAGTGTGGTTATCATGAGGTTTTCAGTTTTTCAGGTGGCGTGGGTGATGTTCCTGTCTCAGGCATCATCTTCTGCAGGACTTGAGGCAAGTCATTCCACCTTCTGTGGTTTCTGTTTCCTCAGCCAGGAGGAGTGAACTGTAGCTTGCTTCAGGAAGCAGGGTGCTGATTTTCTGGTGTTCCCTTCCTGGAATACCACTGTCAATAAGGTCCTTCCTTACTGATGCCCAAGACGTACTTGGTCCCTCTGTGGAGGACAGTCCTTTAGATGACAATTAAAGTGATGTCTCCCATCACGTGCAGCCACTGAACATCCTGTAGCACTCTGTCTGTCTTTGGCAGGGTTGGGTGGCTTCTTTTTGCTACCATGATATTCTCCTCTCCTTTCATTATATCCCTACTTTTTATTCCTATCTGTAAAAACTGTGGAGTGTTACTGTGTGATGTGAAACAGATGCTGCCTTCCATCACAGAGAAGCTACATTTTGTTATTGATTTAACAGGGGCTAATGCAGCCATTAATGGCAGGGGCTTGAAGGGAAAGATCCAGCTACATGTTCATGCTCCTCGTATGTGCAGTTGATAACAGTTTTGGTAGGAGGTGGGAGTGGAGAAGGGAAACATCACCAAAGTTTTACGTGCAAGACTGTCACCACCTCTGACTGAAGGATCTTCCAGTATTTCATCATGTCTAGACCATATGTACTGTGTTATCTTGTTTAGAAACCTCCTTTATCACAGGATAAAATTACAAAGCCCAAATCTTTTTTTGTTTTGAACAGTAATGGCATCATTATCTTAAGAATGAACAAGATAGGCTGCTGCTTATGAACCAGAATAACAAGAGGTGGATACACACCTAACATCTGGAGCTGGGCAGATCATTTCGTCTTCAAGCCTGTCATGATGATTAATCAGCTAGGAAAGACTGTGAGCCTTCTGCTTCCACCACTGAACATTTGCTTACACTGCCAATAGATCCACTTTCTGAGTCACAGTTTACCAGCCCAAATAAATGCCCAGCTTGGCTATATTCCTAGAAGAAATTATTGACAAAGAAAAACATTAAGGATTTTTTGTTATCTTTGTCATCCATTAGATTTTTCAAACACAGTATTTTATCCGAAACATTTGTTTACTTTTGAATCATTATAGTTTAAAATCCTATGGAGAAAAGCCTTGATATTTTAACTGACTCAAAACCAGAGAGAAACCTGCAGTTGAACCAACTTGGAAAGTTAAGCCATGCAGAACTTGTTACCAGCAGCAGCTAAATTATCTGCCCCTTTTTTTTCAAAATAAGTCCCCGAAGTGTTAGGAAATTTGCTTAAAGCCATGAGGTTGTATTTAAACAAATACAGATAATCAGAGTCTATGAAATTGAGTTCTGAGACCTTGGTGTACACAGAAGACCTCTTTCCAAGGTTGCCTCTGCAATGATGTTGCTTATAGACTAACTCTGGAAATTGAAGCTGGTGTTCTTGCATAGCTGGTTGCCATCAGAGCTTGGAATTTAAGGAAAAAAGTCTAAAACTACAAAATGCATTACAAAATAATCACTTCATTTCCCCCGAATTCAACTGGCAAAGCTGTTGAACTCCTGCAGGCGTAGTAATGACTTTGTATGACCCATGAAATTTGACTGAAAACCCGTCTTCATTAGCAGTTGGTTGCCTTTGTTGTAGTTTTGCTCCTGGTATCCGTAAGATCCACTAGTTTGCCTTTATGAATAATACCATGACAGACAACAAGCAGTTTCTTTTCCTTTTCAACATGGGTTTCCACTGGTAAATATATTACGTACTAGTTCACTTGTTCGTTATTTGCTGGCTTGTGATTGATTGTATCTGCCTCCACTTTTTGAAGCAGTCAGTAAACTTCAGTAAATGAAATGCATTTTTAGTGTGTCTAAGGCAGCTTGATTTTAGAGGATACAGAGCACCTACATGTTCTCTGGATTTCAGTGGAGAAATTTTTGATTATTTATTAAGCAATTTTATTTTTAGAGCATTCTGAAGAAGGTGTTTCAAGGATATGATTTCAGCAAAATCAAATGGCAGTTGGAAAGTCTAGGGGAGTAGAGTGGGCTCACAGACTTTTTATCACCAATAAATTTCACCTCTGATCTCTGTGTAGCCCCTGGGAATGAAAAGTGCCTTTGGAACTGTGTGTGGTTTTCTTTCGTTCCACTGAGCTTTCCCACTGAAATTTTCTGTCTTGCATCTGTGTCTCTGTAAAGCTTAATGCAATGGCAAAATAAGAGGCCACCTCCTTTCTGAGAAGCAGACTCAAGCATACAAAAATACAGCCCTAGTTTTGTGTGTTCAGAATGCCATTTGCCACCTTATTTATCACCAGGATTTCTAACCTTAATGCCATGGCCCATAAATGACTTCTCCATAATAATATTTATCAAAGTATTTCTGGTCTAATTATTCATGCTGAGCTTGTTGTCTAAAAATTTCGTTTGAAAGAATCTTTTTAAAGATTTTTCTTTTGAAAACAAATTCAGGACCACATCAAACAGATATTCATGTTGCCGTTGGTTTAATTACCAGAACCCCTCAGGGAATCTCAAAACTCACTGTTCTTGTAAATGCTTCTCTCTCTCTTCCCTACTCTTTTTCCCCTTCTGTGTTTGATTGCTGCAGAAATCATTCATATGGTTATTAATTTTTAGGCTCATTTAAGGTGCAAAGGAGGTTATGTCCTTTTTTGACCATATAGTAACTATCAAATCATAATTAATGAGTAGATTATAAATGATACAAAAGGAACTGACCAAAAATATTTATTAAAAAAAAAAAAAAAAAAAAACCAAACCCAAACATGCGAAGTCATCTTGGTTTTAACATTATGAGCAAAAAGCAGAGAGTGTTGTCTTTCCCTACTCATGCCATGCCATAAAATCAGATCCATAAGTTCTGGATGTGTCTCACTTTCTATTCCAATCAGAAACCTGGTACACATAGTCTGGCTTTATTCCCTTTGAAAAGCAGTATGGGTGCCTCAGTTGGGTGAAGTGTGAAACACAACATAAGCAATGCTAACCTAACTCGATGTGATACATGGCATATTTGCTTTAGAAAGAGCAGCAGCCTCAAATCTGTTTTGAATTAGGAAAAGAGTTTGAGAGAAAGAGAGGAAAAAGGGAACCGTTTCATAGCAGGCATCTGAAAAATAACAGTTTGGAGGAAGGAGGGAAAATTGTCAGGCAAAACTAACAGTTAAAGCTGAAAAATGTATTTCTAACACTGGGGATTATGAGCATATATCTTATTCTTTGTTTTTTTAAAAATAAAGTCTTGGCAACTTAAGTGCATACTACGATGATACAGAACAAGAACAGCTACTCAGTGGTGAAATTATCAGCAGTACTCTGGCAAGAGGTTATTAGTCATAGTCCCAGTATCATACGAGAGAGCCAGAGCCAAGGATTCAAGAAGCAAAACATTCCCCTTTGGAGAGAGGTCAAGATTAGTCACCTTTGTTTTCTTTAATTGGTGAGGGTGGTAGGGAGAGCCTGTAGTTTATTTCGTTATGAAAGAGAATTTGGGCCATGTTTTTATGCTAGTTGGGTCTTTTACTGTTTTTATTAACCCTTAAAGTGTTGTAAATATGCCACTGTTCCACACTGGAAATGAGAATCTACAGCTAGGAGAAAGCTGTTGTCTGATAGCCAAACTTCTGACAACAAAAATACGGAGTGATATTCAGAGGCTGTAGTGCTGTGATTAAATGAGCAGAAAGAGTCCTCCAGAGGAAAGTACCGTGGGGAGTTTTCTTCACATCTGTGGAACTGCAGCATCTGAAATATAAGTGCCTGTTAGCTAAACAGAGAGTCTTTCTTTCCTCTGCAGATAGGTATCAGAGTGTTCAACCAGAAGGACCCAACATGGGAATGTTCTACTGACCAAGAATGTGATTGAGAATGAGAAAGCAATCGGTTTTCCAACTTTCTGTCTCACTAAAAAACAAAAAAGTGCTTTGAAGTTTTCTTTGATATCTGAGAATCTGCTCAGGATAGGGAAAAGATTTTTAAGGTTTTGTTAGAGCTCTTCTTTCCAAGTTGAAGCTCTTTATCATATCTGAAGGTAGGCCATTAACTTTACTGCCTCAGTTTTCCCCACTTTGTGCTAGTAATGACGGTAGATATCTACTGCAGTGTTCTACTGTATAGGTACACAAAGATTCACACAGTGCTTTGGATATAAGATGCACTAATGACTGGCATTTATTCCGTAACCATAACCAAACTAGAGCATAAAAATAAGGAGCTTCTCCCCTCCTCCGCCCCCACCCGTTTTTTGTGATCAATAATTTCCTTGTATTTCTTGTTATCTCAAGCCTGTTTGACATCTTCAATACAGCTGGATTTCAATTTAAGCATAATTTGGAATGCTGTTTATGATGATGGTGCTAGATAGATGTCCAGTGATACTTATGGATACATAAACTTTTCATACTTCTACTATCATTGATTCACTTGTAAGGAAAGAATCCCTCTCTTCTTGCCAATTTATGTCTTATTTTAAAATGGAGATGAAAGACAGTTGTGTCTGTCAGAGAGATATTATTTCCTGAAGGGGGGGGCTATAGTAAATGAAGATAAACAAATTCTTGAAAAATTCAGAGTATTCAGTTAATAAGATAGGGGAATTTTATCTTCTTTAGTGGCTTCTGATAGAAGTTATATTTAGAAACAAGACCCTAAACTTCACTTTCCTGGCTTCATGCAAGGAGAGAAAAACATTCCAAGCTCCCTTGTTCATCTACTGATACTCTGTTAGTTTAGAGGAAAGGGTTAAAAAAAAAAATCTGACCTTTGTAATACTTTAAGAAAAAAAAGAAAGCTGCATCCTGAGGCACTGCTGGGCCAAAGACTGTAGATTTTGGACACTGTCCTAACTTAAAAATTTCCATGTGTTTTAAGTCTTGTCTCATTTATCTAAAGAGTCAACCACGAATTTTAATTGCTTGGCTATAGCCCTCTGGATGCCAGATAGATCTGTGAGTGTTGCGCACATCTGGGCATGCATTCCGTACTGCGAGGCCAACAGGACAGGCCTAGGAGCTTAGGGAGCAATGAGCTAGCAGAGGGGCTTCATGGCCCAAATCTACACCTACAGCTAAAGAAAGATTCTAAGGAAGAGCAGATTCCAATTGCTTGTGTGTTTTATATAAGCCAAATATTTTTTCCAAGAAGTAGTTAATAGCAGCAACAAAAGCACTGAACTGAGGCCACCATTCTCAGCTCTCTCTTCAAAACTAGCAGTCATATCCAGTCTCTGTTTCTTACCATTTCCTCCAGCCACATCCATCATGGTCCTTATTTCTGTCTTGACTAGCAACATTTTAGATCATCCCTCTACAACTTTTTTTTATCCTCAGGCCTTTCTGAAATGTCTCCACTTCGAAAGTAAGCACTGCCCCAAAAGCTTTCCACCTTTCAAGGTCTTGTACTCTTTAACAATCCATAGCTAAGTGTATTTCACTCTCCCACAACTTAATTCTGCCATCTGCCAGCATCCTGCTGACCTTCTTGCTAAAGGAGAGGTATATATTCATCTTATCTTGCTTTCTTTAGTCAAGCAGCAAGTTACAGCCAGATAAACTTACGAAGGTGACATGTAAAAACTGAATCAACTTATGTGCTTGTAACTTTTCTATTTATATTTCTTAATTTTTAAGATCTTAAAGGAATTTCTCTCTTATATAAACACAGCATCTGTTGTTGCCACTTGTTTCTTTATAGGTTTCATTTAATAGTTCCTTTTGTAACTAAAGTTTTGCCCGCTGTTGATCTTAAGAATTTACTCGCATAGGGATTATGTTTATAGGTTGTAAGTGGCTGGAAATAGTCAAAGGTAGCTCTGTAGGTTTCTGTTTTATTGTGTAACATCTTCAGCTACTGCTGTTCCTGAAGGCTGTATCTTTATTTTCATTTGGGGAAAAAAATGGCAGTATTCTAAAAGTGACAGTTATAAAAACATGCTGCCAATATTCTGTGTTGAGTAACATATGTGCTGTATTTCATATTATTTATTTAGTCACGTATTACTGCAGTGGCTTTTTCATATCAGTTTTTCATGTTTTGACCTGTCAGAGCATGTCTCTAACTATTGTTGTTTTCAAATAGAATCCAAGGGAGATGTCTAATCTGAAAAATGGCATTATTATTGTAATCTACAAATTTCTAAGAATCATGGAAATCCACATGAAAGAAGTGAATCTGAGTGGATAGTTAACCAGAGATTGTGTGAGTTTCCAGAAACTTTGAGAAAGCTTTTAAAAAAATGTTTTTCTTTGGGGAAAGGGACATTTGGGAAGGAAATGTCCCTTTCTATGACTACACTGCAAAGAGCTACAATTCTCTGTGGTATAGTTACTTGCTTATCTGAATTTCTTTCCCGATTCTAGTGAAAAGAAAGAATTCATAAATCAACCGTGCCATTTCTTCCATTTCCCATAGTTTGAGCACCTGGTACCCTGGATCTTGTACTGCACAATCAGGACAAAATTCTTCAGACAAACAAAAATTACTTTAAAATGCCACAAGTGTTATAGTCAGTAATCAAATGGCCACATGCTGGTGTTATCCGTTTGTTTTACTTCCCAAAATTAATTAAGAAAAATGTGTAGCAAAACTGAGTTTCTATATGGTGCATTAGGAATTTACTATGCCAAGTCAAGCCCTCTTTAACAGCAGTTCACTGATATGAATGTAACTTCTTGGAGAAAGGAAGCCAGTGACTAGCTTAAAAATCCTGTCTTTTTTTCTGAAATCTGACCCTGACTCAACAACTCAGAATTTTCTTCTCAGTCCCAGGTCATCACCCTCTGTTGAAAGCACAAGCAGCACACCCTGAGTCATGGTGAATTATCAGCAGCCATTTAAGGGTTACTACCACAAAAAAATAAAGAGGTTTATTTTTACGCTTTTGCGAACTGTAGAATAAATATTTACTATAAAAATACCGAATAAGATGACACAAGCAACAGTCTCAGTTTGCTGAAAAAACAGAACCATTTTTAGTATCTCAAAGTGAAGAAGGATTTGGCACTAATAGCTTTATGCAAGACAGCTGATTTTAGGATATAGTGAGTAGCAAGTGTCTTTCTTCCCAAAGATGCGTTTTGTCTCAGTGTTATCCATTTTATTTGTCAGTTGAGACAGTGATTACAGTATTCATATATTTTCATTGACTGGAAAGTGACTCATCACATGCAACCCTCAAAGCCCATTAATTTTGTTCCTCAGGAACTCAGCCTTTATACTTTTCTAGCGATGAGTAATCATATAGTAGAGGAGAGTGTTTTCTCACTGCCTCCCCTTCCTCTGTCTTTCCCCCAGACACCACACACATACTCCCTTCTTTGACCAGCTCTCAAGAGAAAGTACAGACAGTCTGGAGAACAAATCTTCCTTCATGCAGATTACATTTGCCTATAAACAGCTCAACAACTGGTATATGACCTCCAGCAAGACTGCTGCCTAATCTCTGGCAACAAAATAAACAAATCCAAGCCAGAAGCTCTGATAAGGGGATTTGCAAGAATCTAGGATCTTGGATACTGTAAATGGAAAGAAGACCTTTTTCATGATTTTTGAAGAATCATGTACCTGAAGAAATTTTCCATAATAGTACTGATATTGTTGGTCCCCCCCACCACTATTATAGAGAAATGTTTAAATTAAATCCTCTATGAAAATTCCCGCACCTATCCCTGAGCTCTCTAGAAAGCCATTTCTAACATCATATTTGTTCCTGTCTACAGGGCCTTCAAAACTAAGGCATTAACTATTAGAAATATTGAGATACCAAATTGTGTAGGGACTTAGAAAGAAGAAAAGCCATGGAAGCTGCCTCTGAAGCTCCTTCAAATGTTCTCAAGATTTAAAAGGAAAGGTCCCACCAAAGAAAAATGTGATTTATAACCACACCTTCACTTGCAGAACAGTTTAAGCACCGCTTGACTGTGACACCTTCCTTCTTGTACGTCAGAGGCCTGTAATGACAGTAGAAGTTGCCTTCTTGCGGCTTTTGCTTCTCTCTTTAAAATGTCTCATACTTTAAGCAGACACCTCTTCAGCAGAACAGAGGATGGGGACCCACTGTCCCATTGCCATCTCATTTGCAAATGTCATCTTTTCTGATCCCATCCCCAATTAGCATGAGCAGAGCAATGTACAGAAATCCAGACTGCTCCTTCTTTTGTAATATCCAAAGAATATGTTACTATTTGGAATAGACAAATCAGTCAAATATTGATCCAGAGCCTGCTGAAGTCACTGGAAGTCTGTGATTGCCAAAACTACCACTGACTTCAGTGTATCTTGGAGCAAGCCCTCCATGGCCAGAGAACTTCCTGGGAAATGGCTTGCTTTATTGGAAATCAGAACTGATAAAACAATAAACACAACCAGCTATCTCGACCTCCCTCCACAAAAGCTTTGTGGCTTTAGAGCCCTACCCTAACATGGAAAGAACATGGAAGACAAGACAAGGGTCTTTGCTTTTTATCTCATATGGCCCAACTAAATAGCAGTCAGCTTCTGCCTCTGCTTCTGTGGGCCTCCTGCACTCCACAGCTGCAGCAGCCAAACCTTGTTCCCTAGAAAAAAATTAGACAATTATCTCTGGGAGTATATTTCCCAGCAAGAATATTCATATCTCACTTCTCTCCAGTACTTCATCACCAAGATGCACAGCTGTTGAAGGACTATCCAGATCTCAGTCCAATCTACTGTCATGTTCAATAGCTCATCACTCCAAAAATTTTATAAATGCACATTTTCCAGATATATCTTTGGTCTGTGTTTCCTCTGGTAATCCCTGCCTGGAATCACAAATTCAGAAGTATGTATATATAAATCCCCTAGTTAGTTTAGAATAATTAGCAAAAAGGCATTTCTTGTTAAGGAAAAGTTGCCCTTTGGACTCTGAAGGGAGCTGTTTGTCTGCAGTCTTCCAATACAGTCCTTCCAGCACAGCTGTCTCAGAAAGCAAGTGATACCTGCACAGTGGGGGATGGAGGAATGAGATGTTTTTGCAGGCTTCACTAGCACTGATTTGTACTCTTATATGTGGATGATCATGAGTTAGCCAGCTGTGATGGGCACTATTTGGGCAAAGCATGCCTTTTTTTAAGGAAGTGAACAAATAGTGATGAAAAGAAAACCTGATGATATGCTCAATTTTCCATCTGTATTTCCTTCTAGAAATCTTGAACTTACATGTTCTTCAGCTTCCTCATTTGAAGAATCTCATCTTTCAACAGCCATTTCCACCCAGAATTATTAGTGTTCCATGTACCATCTAGGGTGCTTTGCCTCATGTTTTCAAAACCAGCTGTGAAGTATAAATCTCTGGCACCTCATATTTTTAAATCACTGTATCTGCTTCCCTGCCCGTTGTATAAAGTGTTTGAAAAAAAATCAGCATTTTCTCTGTGGTGGAAAAACATTTTAGTCCCTGCTGAAATCCTCCAGGTTTGTTGATGTTCTGCTCAGCCTTACTGTCTTTTACTATCCTGTGTGATACTTGGATGATAGCCAGGCACATATAAATCGCTCCCACTCATGCTCTCTCTGGCGGTTTTATGTGCCTTTCACTACTTTCTAGCAGATATTTTAGGCAGCAATTTATTCCTATCATGGTTTTTTTGCCATCTTACTTTTTTTCCCTTTTTTTAAAACATATTACATCTTTTTGCCTAGAATTTGCTTAGTGTTTTGGGACCCCTGTGGATTGACGGGTCACAGACTATGACAGCAAAATTGGGGCTTTCTCATTACACTTGTAGAAGGAAGCAGAAGACCATAGGGCAGACTCCTACTGTGCAATTTCAATATGTGCCATGGCAAGAGGCAAAGAGTGGGCAGGACTTCAAAGATGGAAGTACCCATCTTCCCTTCAAGACAGCACTCTCAGTATATTGGAGTCAGCAGAGAAAGGAGGCTTCCCATGCCAGATAAGAGGGCTGGTATAGACTACTTCTTGAGTGGAAACTGCAAGAAGTCAGAGACTGAATCTGTGGTGCTCCT
This sequence comes from Loriculus beryllinus, assembly GCA_039877255.1. NCBI lineage: Eukaryota > Metazoa > Chordata > Aves > Psittaciformes > Psittacidae > Loriculus > Loriculus beryllinus. The sequence continues at coordinate 25,474 of JBCJKH010015386.1, forward strand.
AGGAATATTTCATTCTTGATTTCCTTCTGAATACCAAAAATGTACACCAAATAGAATCTAAATTTTGGACAAATCCATAACCTAGTCTCTGTTAGATATACTGATTTTTTATTATATTTTCTTGTAAAGATTACAAAAAAGAGCAGGAAAAGGAAAAAAAAAAAAAGAGGAATTAAATAGTTTAAGGAGCTTCTGTCTCAAGGCAGAAGAAAAATGAGCATTATGGATTCAGACTGAACCTTCGCCTGCAGCACCTCAGTTGGAAAATTACCTTTAACCCATCTTAGAAGAGTTTCTGTCTTGCTGTGAGTCATGTCATTCAAATGGCAGTCCTAGTCAACGTTGTCATTGGTGAGGTGAAAGCGTAAAACTGAACCATGCCCCACTTCCAGCCCTTGACACAGACCCCAGCTTCTGTATACTCACAGTAGCAAAAATATCTGTGGGCATTTTGTGGCCTGAGCTGGTAATTGGGCCCATATGTAGCAAAAAGCATCAGTCAGTCCTAGCATAGAGTGGATTAGATCAGTGGAACTAGAGCAGATACTAGAACATATTGATATTATTAAGGCATATAAGCATGTTAGAAGTTTATCATGTTTAAGCAAAAAAAAAAAAAAAGGCCAGAATAATAACAAGAAACCCTCACAGAAACTCAGTTATGGGACTTGGTTCTCTATCCCAGCACATCTCTTTAAAAACTCATTTGTCATGTCTTTATCGAGGTATAAAATGAGTCTCAAAGCACATACCAGAGGTGATTATTAACAGGCCTGTCCTCAACCAAATCTGACCTGTTGCATTAAATTTCTGATGCTGTTTGATGAACTGTGAATCTGTGGTGTCTTCATAGAGGTTGTTCAGATCCTCATTAAGAAAACTATCATTTTAATATTGTATTTGTATCTCATGGTTTGTTGCAATTTTCTCACTTGCTGCTACTAAATAGATCTTTCCTTTTCCTTCCTAGGTTACACAAATGGACCAGAAACTGAACCTCATTACAGATATGCTGCACCATCTGGTTTCCTGTCGGCAAGGGGATCAAGGGAACAACAGAACATCTCAGAGAGGCAGCAATGTCAATTCGGATCTTTTCCTCCCTAATAACAGCCTGCCAACCTACGAGCAGCTGACAGTACCGAGGAGAAATGAAGATGACATACCCTGATGCAGTATAAGTCTGGGTTGGGTTCTTCCCACCTTTCTCCTTTAAATATGACTGAATGTTGAGAACCTGGAAGGAATTGGGTTTATCAGCCATTCGAGAAAACACACAACTACTGTATCTATACCACTAGTCTCAAATACCCTTTTCTAAAGCCACTCATAATAGTGAAAGGATTGCCAGGCTGTCTTCTACCCAGCAAAACTTACTGAAACTCCACATTGATTTTGTTCATGAGCAAATGATCACAACTCATTATTTCTTAGAAAGACCAAAAAAAAAACCAAAACAAAACAAAACAAAAAACAAACAAACAAAAAAAAAACCACCACAAAAACAAGCAAAATTACAAGGATTTAGAGTTCCTTTAATAATAATAATAGTGATAATAATATTCTAATAATACTTGAACTTAGATGGAAAAAATGCATTCTGTTTGTGAATCTGCAAATAGCAATATATTTCTACTACTAAGTTTTTTAAAACAAACTAGGATAACTTATGTTGTTTTTATTGTATAAACATACACTAACATGAGAAACCACATACTGAATGATTTTCTTTTTCTGGTTTATTTTAACATTGCTACATAAACAGTTATCAGATAATGACCACATTTTTTAAATCTGTTTTTCTTCAGGGAGGAACTAATCTTTAATCTGAAACAATGCTATTTATAGTGGAAAGAGCTATAGATTTTTTAAGATATCAGTTTTCCATGGTGAGACGATAAAGTATTACATAGAAAAAAATCTTTCTGCTCTCTAGAAAATTGTTGCCAAAGAATTTATATATAAATAGAAAACACAGTGGTCCGGGTGTACTTGTCCTGAAATAGCTTCTTAAAAAGAAGGCTACTACTTCTTAAATCTACTGGGTTTTGGCTTACAGTCACAAAGAATAGTACAAGAGGCTGAAGTGACTGGACTTTGCAGGTCAAGTGCTTGAGCTGGCCACTTACTAAACATCCATAATCCTCTCAGGAATCAAGGCCCCAGTTCAGGAAAGCATCTCTCACCCAGACAGCATCTATGATAATTCGAACAGATTCATGAATAACTTCTTGAGAAATTCATCTCCCTACAAGAGCCACTTAGTATTGAAGAGTGCCAGCTCTAACTTAGAGGACCAAGGGACCCAGCTACAAACCACACGGATGAACCACATTACCCTACATGATAGTTAAAATAAAGTCAGCAGTGTTTGGGTCAGTGTGATACTTCACATACATAATGTGCAGGATTTGGGATTTTATTACAAAGGTTGAAATCCAGCCCTTGCAAATAGTCAGTATCAGTATTCTATCAACCCTGCTTTGAATGTGGAACATCCTTAAAGGTGACAAACTATCAGGAAAATATGTTTAGTCTAATGTGGTGGTGGTGGTAGCCCATACTGCTGGTGAAAGAGGGAGATGTAGGCAGATTTATCAGCTCTTGCACTTTGAGCATCATATGCATCCAGTGCACCCTATTCCCCTCACTGCAGAGACTGTACACCACAGCAATCTCTCTCCCTCTCCTGAAAAATTACACCAGAAAGCCTCATAATTTTGCACAGCAGTTAACATCACCTGTCTTTAGTATCTTTGAGCAGTCTGAAATACTGATGTGTAATGAACTGGGACAGCAGGGAACATTCTCATTCTGCTGCTCATATTCTGGGCTTTCTTCTCAACATTTCATCTCTTTCGCTTGGACAGCAGAGAAAAGTATACTGCATTTAACTTCACAGATTATGTTATAATTATCCAGCCTCACTGCTGTACAGCAGGTAAACATTAAGGGTGTAGAAATTTACAGGCATAAACAGGAATTGTATCTGGGCATTATGTTTTATAAAAATCAAAATTATTCTCATTATTTTGAAAATTTTTTAAATGAGATTCACTGTAATTTCAGGCTTTCAATCAGCCTGCTAATTTCCTAATAAAATACAGGACAAGAGTGCCATGTCTTTTGGTTATTCTAAAATCCAGACACTTGATACACACAGAAAAGCTGATGTCTTTGCATTTCTAGGAGCACTGTGTTAACCAGAAAATATATCCGTTCCTATCTGCTTTTTCTCAAGACAATACCTACATTTTCTGTTTGGCATCTAATCTAGGTAATAACAGATGGGCTGAGTAAATGTTTCGTGCAAAAAGTAATTTCCCTTTCTTGATGTGTCACTTGGTCTATACCCATCTGGAAAGCACTGTTACCAGCATCCTGGTATATCCAGGTTTAACCAGATTTTACAGATTCTCAAGTCTGGAAGTCTTGTCAGGAAGTCGGTTATCCTCACCTGGGCCCAGCTGATCCTTTCAGAAAGAGTGCTAGCTCTGAGACCTGTTACTTCAACTCTGACAGTCCACCTCACCCTAAGAAAAAGAAGATGATCCATTTTCCCATCTGAAGAGGAATGTGTCATAAAATGAGCCACCCAATTTTGCCATGCAGCTGACTGGAGCTAGCCATCCACAAGTGCTCGCCAGAAATAGGTCTGACCTCTCTGCCTGGAGGGCTGGACTGGATTTATCTTTCCTGCTGAGGTTTCATACCTCAATGGCTTCTTCTGCACGTAAGTACCTCAGCATCTTTCTTTCACAGAGCATTGTGGAACAGCAGCATCAGGAAGATGAGCTGAACAGTTCAACACTGGACCAGCCTGAAGTAAGCAGCGTGCAGTGAGTATGTGTTTCTGTTGAAACCTTATCTGCTGGTGTCTGCTGTTCATCCAAACGGTCCAGACAGGGTTTCTTCAAGTAGATAGGAAATGTTTGTAAATAGCAAAGAAACTTTAAGATAGGCAAAGCCTTGACTTCATCATTTTCTACCCTGTTTTTGTAAACTGTTAAAATAAGGCATCTGACACTGCAAAAATGAGACTCTTAGAGCAGCTGAATAGCAGTTTGCATTTCAAGAATGGTGTGAGCTGGGCCTGGATCCCAATCCCTGCCTAAAAACAATAAAGGTCAGCTAAAAAAAAGTGATCTAAAACATTGTGAGCAGACTCAGCTTCCCCAGCCTCTGAGTCCTATGCCAGATACGGAAGGTAGGAAGCCAGTGAATAGGACAGGAGGAGAAACATGGGCTGCCCAGCTGAAAGTGGTGAAAGCTCACTCCATTGCAGACAACCATGAAAGTTTGCAAAAAAAAAAAAAGGGGGTGGATCAGGGGAAGATGTGTGCAAAGGTGAATGCTTAGGAGATGAGCAAAAGTGTGGCCCGTGGATAGGGGGTTGTGCTAGGCTTCAGGAGACAGAAGCACAGTGCCTGGTATCAGCATTAAGCTACAGTTTGACCTCAGAGAGGGTGATTTCACCTGTTTGGTCGCATCTGCTGCCCCCTCTCTTCCATTCAGCCTACTTGTCTATTTAGACCACAAATTCCCTGGAAGGGGCCTGGAAGGCCCCTTTCTGTGTGTTAGCTCAGTACCTAGCACAAACAGACCTTCAATCTGAGGTACTGCTGTCATATAAATAATTACTCAGGAGGTAAAAACCACCCTGGGCCCTTGCTATATTCAAAACCATTACTATTCTGAACCCAAGGATTTTCAGAGTTAGAAGTGCCTGGTGCCAAGCTGACAATTAGAGGATGCTGGGGTTTAGATCCCCTTTGACATAGTATGTTACAGAACACCAGAAGTCTGGCGATCACTCATTTTCACCATTGTATATTAAAGCAGGTTGATTTCAGATAATGGAGTGGGCCAGTGCTATGCTTAAATACTAGCTGATGCAGAAATCTTTGGATGTCAGTGGATTAAATAGCCATTTTACTGCAGCAAGTTAAGGGCTGTTGTTACTAGCAGACAGTTCTGGACTGATTTATCACCTGTTGGTTCTAAGGAAGGTGAAGTAGGTCAGGGGGCTGAGCTGAAAAGGTCTGGGCAAGAAACAAATTACCTTTTGAAATATAAAAAAGGAAAATACAGGAAGACATTCTGTTCTGGGAGTTTAAAGGAGAAAAGGTAAAAACAGTTTTAGCTAATCCTTGTGTACCCTGCTGAGATGGATATTACTGGGGGTGGTGGTTTGGGAAGAGGAGGGGCATTGAGAAGAAAAGGAAAATTATTAAAAGTCTGATGCAAGTCCTATTTATGTTGTACTTGTGTGAAAATGTATTTGTGTGCTTATTTATGCACAGGAGTTGCTTGCAGTGGGACTACTCTGTGCATGTGGGTCAGTGTGAGTCTTTGCAAGTTCAAAATGTATAGTAAAGACGTTGTTCCATGGTCCTCAAGTGAAAACTAGGCTCAATTGTGTATGCGGCATTGCCTTCCTCGTTGTCAGAGAGCCATGTGAATTCACAAGTTTCTGTTTCCCATTTCTGTTTTCAAATCATTGGTTTATAATACTCTTGTATGCCCATTGCATTTTCAAGCTGCAACAATCAGAGGTATTTCTTTCCAGTTCTGCGATATGAATTTCTTTACCTACCACACTTGAACACATGCAATACAGTGTTTCTTCACACTGAACCAAGGCTTTCTGAATGCCCTCAAATTTCATTTAAAATAATTTAAAATGTATTATTTTGAATTCTAGGCTCCCTGAGTAGCAGCAGCTGTGATGAAGGTGCATGAAAGGCAGTGAGCTGTTACACCAGTGCCATGTGGAGGTGATGCTTAGCTATGTCCTCAGAAGGATGTAATAACCAAAAGTGGTTGAGTTCAAATGGAAAACAGCAAGTAATTCTGTGAATGCTGGCTTTTTTTTCTGTGTTGTCCATGGGCTGACTTTGATTTCTACAAAGTGCAAGTTTCAGTTGAAGCTTTTGGGTTTTTTTCTGGCTATGATGTAGAGCAAGTTTGTTTTCTTTGTTATTCCCCTTGTGCCCACTGAGATAAGCGTGAGCACTCAGCCTTTCCTTGGTGAGGATGTTGATACCAGGCCCCTCTCTCTTCCACCTCAGTGCCTATTTTCACAGAACTTATAATAACAAATTATTTTGTAGACATCTATCCTTCTGTCAAGTTGAACAAGGCTGACAGATTCAAAAGTTATTAGGGGGAGACAAAACAAACACAGTGTGAGTGCATTAACCTTGTTTCCACAGGAACTTTGTTGAAAGTCCTCACTTCCGCAAGTCCAGAGGTCTGGAAGAGACGTAACGCCTCACCTGGGAGCAGAAAACAACCTCTAACTCCTCGAGTGGAGACTTGGAGAAAGCATATTCCTGGGAGTTGGTGGCTCCTGCAAGGCTTGGTGCACATTGCCTTTGGATCAGCTATTGAAAGAAGCTATAAAATAGAATTTTTATGATATTGCTTCCAGTGACAGTCACCTAGAAGCTAATATGACAAAACACTTGGCACTGCAACAAAGAAAATGCAGGTGCCAGATAGGCATATTTTGAAACACATCCATGCACACTATTGTAATACAGCATGGTGCCTGGTGAAAAGATGTCTACATCGCTGGTGAGGGACCACTGCTGAGGAAGGGCTGGCCCAAAAGAAATGGCATTGTCCAAATTCACATTGCTTCTTCATGGGCTGGCAACTGCTCCCTGTGGGGAGAGGCTTCCCGAGGCCTGACATGAGGCATTATGCTCTCTGCCCATGGATTTGCACCTAAGAACAACTGATCTATAAAGCCATTCTTGAAACCATCTTGGATCTGTGTTTGCTTCAGAACTAGCATTGCTCTGGCAAGCTGCCCAGGGATTTAGGCTTGGTTAATCGAAGCTTGGCTCTCCATGGCAAACACCCATGGAACAAAGAAAATAAAGCTTCCACGACCCCGTTGAGTTGCTGGTCAATCACTCTGCCAGGTGCAGCAAGTGGGCTAGGCAGCCTTCAGCGAGCTCTCTCAGATCAGAGAGGGGCAAATCCTCGGTGGGGGTGAGCAGATGAATCTAGAGATTTTCTTGCCACAGTTTCCCAGGTCTGGGAGTGTCGGGCTCTGGGCCCCCTGTGCCTGTGCGTTTCACATAACCTTTAAAGCCAGCTGTGCTGAAGTGTATCACTACTGCTTTCTGTGCTGGCAATCCTAAAGGGAAATGGAGAAAAAAAAAGAAGCCAAAGAAGAAACTAAAATCAGTTTTCAGTTCTGCTGTGTGTTATATTCTTAAGAGTATATTGATCATTAATTTGTAAAGATTACACAGAGTTGTTACAAGCGCTTCTAGTGCTGTAAGGATGATAAGCACATCTGAAATATTAGAATTACAAGCAGTTCATAAGATGTTATCATCTGCAACTGTTGTTTAAGCACTGCCTAACAATTTGTTAGTTCTAATGGGGTTATAAACTAGCTGTCTATAAATGGAACTTAAATGTAAATGTGATTCAGATTTTACTTCTTTTGCATCCTTGGCCCTTAGTCTGCATATGTATATTCTGGTTTGATTCTGTCCCTTTTCCTTGATTTCCCTAGGGATTTCCTTCTAAAGTGTTAACTGAAACACTGGATATAGATTTGATGAGCATGCCCTTCAGATCACTTTTGGGAACCATCAGGTAAGAGTTACTCACATGAAGACTGATCACGACTGTGCCAGGGAGTCCTCTGCAAGGCACATCTTTTTAATCATAGTTTGTCTCTCAAAAGCTGAACGACAGCAGTTGTGCTTACACTGCTGAAACCCTCCTCTGCTCATGTTGCAGGACCTGTGGACTCACAGCCAGTGCAACGTGTGCTTGCTTGCAGCCGCTGTAGACTGGATTTTAAATAATGCATTTGTTTAGATGGTTGCAAATGTTTGTCTGTTATTTCAATTGGCAACGAAGTAAATATTTTATTTCCGGTCCTGTGCTGTGACATGGGGGGATTCTCAGCAGCCACAGGACAGAAATCAGGAGCAGGGAGCAGAAAGGTGCACCAGAAGACAGGTCCTGTCACTAAGCAAAAAGTACTGCCGCAGGCCCACGCATTTCAGGCCTTGTTTTTTGTGACCTAAAACACTGCTTTTGCTATCCTGTCTTGATCTTCTTGCACCCAAGTGCTAAGCCTAAATATACCTTTGAAGTACTCTGAAATGTCCCAAACCTTAATTTCCATCCAGTTCTCCCACTCCCACAGTTTATCTGGGGCTCGATCCAAAGCTGGTAAAAATCAGCAAGGCTTTCAGTTGGCTCCAGTGGTGCTTGGGACAGGCTCTGGGATGTTTCCTGGTGCCTGCACCTCACAGTCACGTTAGTCACTGCTCCTTGGCATCACACAGCCTGTGATTAACATTTCCTTACTGCGCCAGCCCTTCAGACTGCCGCTTTGACTCTGACTTTTTGTTTTCCTCCTTCCCCCTTCCCCGTCGAAGTGAAGAACAATTCCTGGAAAAGAAAAATGCTCTTTCCCCCACATTGCCGAAACCTTTGCTGAGAGCTTTGGGGAGGGGAGAGGAGACTTTGGAGAACATATGGCTAAAAGTGTTTGGGGTTTTCAGATGGTAAATGACCGATGAGGTCTCAAAGGGGTTTTATTTATAAATGATAGACTCCTGAGAGAGAAATAATTGCTGCTCTCCCAGGCGTAAAAAAGCAATTCACCTGACAACCCAGGGATAAAATTAGCTAAATGAAAGCTAGATATGGCAACTGTATTAAGCTTTTTTTTCCCTCCCTGCTGAATGGTGAATCATTTTAATTTTGTTTTCCCCTCCTTTCTTGGAAGGAAAAAAAAAAAAAAAGCCAAAGCCAAAGCAGTGCCTTGGGTCTGAAAGAACAGATGGTGCCCTGGGCGGCCCTCCGGAGCGCTCTGCAGCATGCATTCCTCCACTCTGCCACTCAGATAACTGAGTTATACAGCACACGACCATCTGGTGTATGACACATCTTGTGTCCCCCGGACAATGCCCCAGCAAACCTCTTCAGGGGAGAGGTTAGTTTCTAGGGTAACAGCAGCATGTGCAGCTCCAGGCCTTATTGAGATTCAGGGCTCCTCACTTGTCCCTATTCTTTTCCTCACTATTGTTGTCACTTGAGCTTTTGCTGCTTGGTTACACTGAGACTGACAATATCCATCAGTATTTTGTCCCTGGCCCAGAAACCATTGTCTCCAAATTTTGTTTCATTATTTATGTTTTCAATATCCAATGGTTGGTTGAAGCATCTGCTGTAGAGTGATAAGGCAAGTGCCTATTGAGGAGGACTGGGCTGCTGCCTGACAACGATGGTTTGAATTATTTAGGTTGTGGCTGGACAAGCCTTTGCAAAAGCCAGGGTATCTATGAAGCACTGAGGTGACTTTATTTATTTGTCTACTTCAGTCTTTTTAGGTGCTTGCATCTTTTAATCCAGACCCAAAAAAATCTAAAGCCTCCATAGATAAGTCAGCTCTTGAAGAAGTAGGTCTGCTCATTGTCTGCTCATTGACTGGAGGTCTCTGAATTTTTCCATGCTGAGAACTATTTGAAGAAAAGAAAGCAGAGGGGTTTGCCTTCCTTTTGGCTTTCTAAGGGGTTTCTCCTAAAGTGACTTTTTTATTTTGTGTGCTGACAGTCTCTACTTGCTTAAAGAGCCAAGGCCTGGGCTATAACCATGATCAAGTACAAGACTGCTTTAAATATTCTAATGAATTTCAGTTTTAGCAATCTGAGTCAGAAAGTTTGATCAGCAAACAAAAGCAGTAGATAGGTGTTTTCTCTACTGAAAAAAAGATTTATGTCCCATTGAATCATTTGCTCTGTTGCAAAACAATTATACTAGTAGTGTTTCCTCCCTCAGATATGTGTAATTGTCACAGCCAGCCAAAATCCCCCAAAAAGCATGAGGTTTAAATAAGTATTAAAAACACAACTAAGGAAATACCAGTGATGGCTAAGCACAAATGTGCTGAACTGTAAGCCTCAGACAAGGTGTAAGTAACTCTAGAATACTGCATTGTGTCTCAAGTTAAGGTCAGGTATTAGAGAACCAGCAATAACAGTTAAGAAAGGTTCTGTATCTGTGTATCAAATAATAATAACATACCTGTATTGATATTATGATACATTTGCTATAATGTCAAGTCTGATTCATTATTTTCAGTCATTTATAACTTTCTGGAGATTTTGCTTCAAAGTAACACTTTTAAAATACAGATATATGATCCAAAGGCAATTTTAAAAAAGATTTTCCTAGAATGTTTCAGATCTGCTATGAGGAAAAGAGGAAAAAACTTTCAGGGTTTTCCCAGCATGAAACAACCTTTGATTTTTAGAGCTCAGAGCTGGTGGCAGAAAATGACAATGAGGTATATCCCTGAGTGAGAAGACTGGTTTTAAATATTCTAATTAAATTCAGTTTTGAATTGTAGCATGTTTTGCCCTTACCTGTCCATGAAGTGTGCCATGGTAGTAAGTGTATTTATTTCATCACATGCTTAAGATGGCATGTGATTATAAAAGTAGAGACCACTGTAGAATTCATATGCAAAACGAGATAGAGCCGATCATGGGCAAGGCTCGCTTAGCTGTGTTTTGCTTGGCAGCTTCCAATAGTGAGGAGGGGCTGGGCATATCCTTGCTTTGTTACAGATTTGGACAGAGTTCCTATTTTTCTACTTAACTATTGAAAATTGTCAGCAATGTGCTTCACCAGAGCCTCTGTGTTATCTTCGTAGGTGTGAAGCCCTCCATCCTTGCTAACAGAGTGGGGCCATCTGGGAAGGTACAAGTAGAGCACCTGGGCTGGTTGTATTGGTGAGAGCACAAGAGAGGTCCATACATTGATATATCATAGACTGGAAACTGGATCTCAGTCATGAGGTCCTTCTCCCTGTCTCACAGCCCTCTCTACCTCCCCTCTTCCAATCTTAGAGAGAGGGGGCTGCAGCCCTGAGATCCCTCAGCATCTCTCCAGCTTCAGAACATGAGAACAACTGAAACTAAAACAGAGCAGGCAGTCTCCCACTGCAATATATACTCTTGGTCTCAGAATAGTATTAGGTGAGGTATTTCTTTGGAAAATGTAGAAGCTGCATGCAGTACTGAGCCCTCAGCTGGAGTGCTGTGTGATAGTCTGGTTACTTGAGCTGGATGAGTCTTTTCTGAAATGTAGCATGGAGCAGAGGAAGGGTCAGAGGAACTGACAGCCTGCATTGGGAGTTTCTCTGTCTAACCAAGCAAAGCAAAAGGCTAAGGTTGCTCTTCATAAATACGTACAGGAAGGAGAAATGCCGTTTCACCCAAAGGACAGTGTTATCACAAGAGCAAATACATAAGTTGTCCACAAATACATTCCTGTGGGTTTCTAAATATCAGAGAAGTAACTTTCTACAACAGCACTCCAGTGTAAACATGGGGGGGTTAAAACACCCAGCTTTAAGAAGTTGCTTGATTAATTTGTGATTAAGCAGGAAACTCAAGTTTCTCAAGTGACTCAGGACATCCCTGTTGCTCCAATATTTCACAGGTTTTAAAGGCAGAAGAGATCATTAGATCTCTTGGTCTGAACTTCCATATGACACAAACCATAGATCTCTCCCAGTTACTCTTTGCTGATCTCAGAAGTTTGTCTGACTTAAGAGTTCCTTTACAAAAAGTCATTCTGTCTTAATATGAAGACAGCAAGACTCACTTCCTTCCCTGAGGTTTGTCGTAGCTTTAATGGCCCCACTATTAAAATGGACATATTTTCTTGGTTTGGTCTGAATTTGTTCACCAATATCTGTGATTCTTATGAGACTTGCCACAGTATTGGAAATGATCCTGCCTTTGCAGAGATTACAATGAGATTACAATGTAAATGAAGACTAGAGTAAATACACTAAATGACCCAGAAAAGTTGAAGGTTTTAGCCCTATCTTATATGCTATACCTTCCATGTTTAGACATCCTTCTGATGTTATACCTCAGCATTTTAGAAGCTTGTTGGAAAGTGATTAAATTGCCTTGGTGCCTTGTTGCAGCAGAACCACCTGATTTTGCCTTGGTGACTCTGGGATTTGAACATTCCAGTGGTAAGGCTTTAGGATCCTTAAATATTCTTCACATGCATTGTGGGTGCAGGGGAAAGGGAGGGGAAGGTAGAGGATGAGATACTGCAGTGTCTTTGGACATGGCAGCTACGCTGGCTATCTGCAGGCAGTGACCAGAGGACCTCAGTTACGATGGCTGTCAGTCTGTACTTAACAACAGCACCGAGTGTGTTTGAAATTACTTTCAAAATACTTAGGAAAAGAAGCTATTCAGGACAGTAAGCCATAGAGTTGGACTGAATGAGGGTGGGTAACCCTACATCTTTTTGCAGAAAAACAAAATGGAGCTATTTATAGTCCAAAGGAGGTATTTTTATTCCTCTTGTTGAAAAAAAAAAAAAAAAAAAAAAAAAAAAAAAAAAAAAAGGAGCTACCATTTTCTTGCCTGATAAATCCAAAGCAAAAAGGTGTATCAGGCAGGCACTGCATCTGGCAATATCCCTGCCTTTACTGCACTGTCATTTCAGGACAGCTAATTAGGAGCAAATGGGGTTGAAAAGAGCCATGATTGTAGGTCTCCATCTGTGAAAGCAAAGGCTGTTTATAGGAAAAACTGAATCAGGAGGGAATGACCATCTTTTTCATTTTACAGAGAGGAAGGACAAGCCACAGGGAATGAAGCTGTGTTCAGTTTCATGATGAGGCAATCATTTTGCTACATTTGTACTAAGACATCTCTGTACTATATGAGGGCCACACTTGACCACACTTTTATGCCTTTGTCCTGATCTCTGAGACCCAGATGAAGCCAACCAGTTGTTCATAACATCTGCTGCTTTTGAGAGCACAGCAAATGACTTCTTAGCAAAGAAGCTTCTCTTTGAAAGGATTACTGAAGAGTCAGAAAAGCAAATTAAATTAGGAAGCATAAAGCAAAGTGCCAAGAACAGAGGGCAGAAGAATGTACTGCTATTCACATGTGAAGTAGATCACTTACTAGGAAGTCAAATGTACTCAGTTTTTTCAGGAACATCTGAATATTTTTATACTTAAGAAAAATAATGGCCTGATCTGTTTAGAGGGAAAAGCAAAACCAAAGTAAGTGGGACCAGGAGACATGATGTGATTTGCATCTAAATATGTTTCAGAGATAAGAACGTGTTCAGAAGAAAACAGTATTGCCAGTTCACAAGACTTACTTTCTGGTATCTTTGTGGGAACCAAATGAATTGCAAAACATCTGGAAGGTCCAAAGTGTCAATTATGCTTTTATGTACGTGGAGGAAATGTCACATGATGGAGGCAGTCATTGGACATGGTCAATTGTAGGGTTTTCTCATTTGCTTAGCCTTAAAGCCTCACTCAACAGTCAGGTTAGACAATAGCACTGTCAAAGCGGGAGATGGATCAGTGTGGCCACTCGGAGTTGCTTATCAGCACAGAAAGTGTCCCTTGGCCTCGGACAGCGCTGACATTTCCTTTGCAAAACCTGGCCCAGGGCTGCTTCAAACGAGTCTGTTTCCAGATTTGTGTATCTAGAAGCAGCCAAAAAAAAAAAAAAAAAAAAAAATGAACACAAAGCATGGATAGCAACTAGGATTTGCAAAAGTAACCATGCAAATTAAGTGGGTTTCCAGAGTTTCGCTTAGACCAGATCTGCATTTCTTACTCAGATTTCTTCTCCACAATTTTTTTAAAATGCCAACTTTGCAGAAGCATCTCACAGGAACATATAAAAGGAGGTTGTGCATCATTCAAGGACCATAGGAGCTGCCAACCCAGAAGAATGGTTTTGAGAGGCCCATATGTGTGACTGTGAATGCCAAATATCTTCATTTTAACAGCTTGCATGTTACAGTTTATATTGAGCACTGCAATAAGTCCCAGCGATATTTTTTCCGGCTCTGCAAACTTGCATTACTTCTCCAGGAAAATTTTAAATCCAGCAACATTTGTAATATACAATTTGAGTGTGGTTTACTGCATTCAATGTCTGCAGCACAACAGCATCTATAGTCTGTAAAATTGCACAGAAATGCCACTGGTGCCATTTCCAGCTGCACTCCAGGCTCAGTTCTGATCTCCAGTCTTTAGTCACACTCTGGCCAACTCCAGCAGCAACACACTCAGATCCTTTAAAGCTCACACAGATATTATCAGAAACTGTGTGCAACACTAATCTGTAAGAGGGGAGCTGTATGTGACATTTTTGTGTCAGTTAATGAAGGATGTTTCTGCAGAATCATCAGAAATTGATGAAAAGCTTGAAAGTTTCTCCAAAGTACTGTTTCTAGGTTTGTGGAAAGCAAACCAACAGTTTGAACTGCATCAGCCTTGTCACCTCCACTGCTGCAACCAGCATCCTCTTACTCTTTAATTACACATCATCTCATGCAGATTATTGGCACTGGCAATTGTTGTTGGGCTTCATACAGCTCCCCTCACATCAAGCAAGTTTTGGGATGGGCTTGTAGTCATTATTATATTTAATTATTATATTATTGTATCACTATGGATGCACTAAGTCTGACATCTGCGTGACTGGGTGAAAGTGTCTGGATTCCTCCAAGCGAAGATAGGCTGAGAAAGTTGGGGCTGTTCAGCCTGCAGAAGAGAAGGCTGTGTGGAGACCTCATAGCAGCCTTCCAGTATCTGAAGGGGGCCTATAGGGATGTTGGGGAGGGACTCTTCATTAGGGAC
>JBCJKH010015387.1:0-12422 GCA_039877255.1 Loriculus beryllinus
GGGCTGTTTAGCCTGGAGAAGAGAAGGCTGCGTGGAGACCTCATAGCAGCCTTCCAGTATCTGAAGGGGGCCTATAATGATGCTGGGGAGGGACTCTTCGTTAGGGACTCTAGTGACAGGACAAGGGGTAATGGATTTAAAGTTAAACAGGGGAAGTTCAGCTTAGATACAGGGAAGAAGTTCTTTAGTGTTAGGGTGATGAGGCACTGGAATGGGTTGTCCAAAGAAGTTGTGAATGCTCCATCCCTGGCTGTGTTCAAGGCCAGGTTGGAGGAAGCCTTGGGTGACATGGTTTAGTGTGGGGTGTCCCTGCCCATGGCAGGGGGCTTGGGACTAGATGATCTTAAGGTCCTTTCCAACCTTAACCCTAACCTTTCTATGATTCTGTGATGTCATCACTATCATAGAAATTATCAAGGACCTTACCCCGTAAGTAATTTGAAAGAAAAACTGGCAAAGGACAGGTGTACAGAATAGTTTCAGAGATAATGTTGAAACTTCACTTTGGTGAATAGCATGTAGGACAAATGAAAAGCTATTATCTGTTTAATGAAATGGTTCATAAAAGACAAAGTGTTTTAAATATGTCATAAAATACAGGCGGTCAGAAACTGAAGATACCTAGTAATTTTAATCAATACTAAATAATAGGTAAGGGAGGGTCTTCTTTAAAGGCACTCAGTCAAAACTCATACGAGGATCGTATCTCAAACATGAAAGAAGATTTGAAGAAGAGCCAGCAGAAAAATATGTTTTGTTGGTTTTTTTTTTTCCTACAAGGGCTGTGTTTTCTGTTTCCTTATGATGCATAAAGGAAAGTTGGAAAGTTTTTGTTTTATGATACTTAATTCTTGTTAATATTTTCTCTGCTTTTTTAATCTTAAAGATCATAAATGTTTAGGTTATTCTACCCAAACACGCACACATGGCAGACTGGTGTGTGTTAAAGCTTGTTCATTTTGATCTCTTACATTATGCTATAGAGGGCTATTGAGACACAGTGAAAAATCTTTCATCTGACTTTTCTTAGTAGCTAGGCAAGATCAGATTTGGTTAATAACTTTTTGCACTCATTTGTTCACTTCTCATATTCTTTTTTCTTGTGATGATGTGGTCGTTTCACTCCAGTTCTCCAGTCACCATACAGTTTCCTAGGACAAACAAGACCTGAATTCCTAATGTGAAGAAACATGATACAAGCATACATTATAGAAAATGGGGGGAAGGGGGGCAGGGTGTGGAAATCCTTTAGTTGGTTGGGTTTTTTTCTTTATTTTTCCATGCAGCTTTAACTTTTAAAAGAAAACTTTCACTATTTACATATTAGAGTTTTAAATATAAGTTGTGAGGAGGTGTTCATTTTAGGTATTTAGATTATTTTCTTTTCTTTGTAGTATTCCAAATTCTGTTCCTCAATGAGATGCTTCTCCATTTCTTTAGATTTTCTTAGGTGCTGATGTGTGAGTTGCCTCTGGAGCTGCACTTGGAGGAATGCCACCCTGTCGTTATAGTAAAAATGATGTCTGAGTTTTTAAATATTTATGTAAACTGCTATCTCCATCATCACAAAGAAAGTGTTTCATAACTGAGTATATCAGAACTGGTTAGAGGAAAATTTCAGTGGTTAAATACTCAGAGAATGATAAGAATAATGGCTTATTTAGAGTCTCATTTTTAAATCAGTGCTCAACTTAAAAAAAAATAACAAAAAGGATGAGAAGAGCTAAGAAGTATATTCTTGAATACACAGTAGCAAGATGTTTCTCAGTGTTGCAGGTCTGAAATTTAAAAAAAGCCTATGTATCTTCAGAGGGATTAAGTCTCAGTGTATGTCAGCAGTGCTGTTGTATTAGTGCAGTCGGTTACAATAAATTTATCCTGTGTTGATGCTTAATATAAAGAATCACCTTTTTATCTCCCACTGAAAAATATGCTACATCTGAAGCATGTTTTTCACAGCTCTGTGAGCTCTATTGGCATATTTGATACCTTTATATTTGATTTCAGACCCTAAGAATGGATGGAGGTATCTCTAGCAGCACCAGTGCATAGTAAACTTCTTGTATATTCAACTGAGTGTGCATCTTGGCATCTGTGTTACTCTATTTTTGTATACTTAAGTACATGACAAAGGTCTCATTCATTTTTGCTCCAGATGAACCAGCCAGCAGTGTGAACACACAATCTTTAGACACCAGGAAAGCCTTGCGGAGGTCAATGCCCTGTCTGCTGTCAAGAGACATCTTGAGGATCTGTCTGGATTGACACTTCTGTGATCATTAGGCTGATTTTCATCCAGGCAGGACAAACAAGAGAGCCATGCAGCTGTGTGGTGAGGTGGCCACCACAGCAAGATGCAGTTATTGGGTGTTCTGACACTGCTCAGTGGTCCCTGGGTTGTTTGCTTCCAGAGCTTGGGGCTGTAATTGCAGTTATGGTTAAATATTGGAGTGTACAGAGGCTAATCGTTATTCTGGGTGCAGCTTTTTTCCTTGAGATCTCCACCTTCATACCTTCTATTGACTGTTCATCAAAACCCACCCACAGTTTGGAACTTCATTCTCGTGTCAGAGCCAGTTCCAGCTGCATCATTGGCTGTGTCTGCCATCCTATCCTCTTGTTTCTGCTGCTCTTCTCTTTGGAAATCAAAGTGCTTTTCTCTTTGAAAAACACAGGGAAAAAAAAAAAAGTGGAAACCAGACACAGGTCATTCATGGTGGAAGAGCGTTGGAGGTGGAAAAGGCTATTGCAAGAGTTTCTCTACTTCTGCTTCCTAATGCTTTCCTAGTGAAAGCAAAGTCCAATGCAAGGGAGAAGGGGCTGGGTTTTATGGTTTTTTAGACAGAAATCACATGCTAAAAGATCTTCTTAGAACCTCTGACAGGTGAATTTAGTGGTGCTTTGTTAGTCTCTGTTAAATCGAGAGACATGAATACATGAGTCTTGCTTTTCACAGAAACCTAATGGTAGGTATGACTGCATATATTCTGAGATTTGCATCACAAATGCAAATTTATAAGGTCTGTTTATTACAAATATCTCCTGTCCATTTTGCTTGTTAAAATACTAAAATATTTTAATTAATTTCCAAATATTTTGTGTTTAATAGAATACTCATACAGTGAAACAAGAGTGTAGTTTTTAAAAGTGTCTTTACTGAGTATAGCTAAGTTTCCTGTTCTTACATTTTGTGGTGACAATAAATGCAGAAGCATAAGTTTTCTGGAGTAAATATATTTTAGTAATACCTCTTCTTATGAACTATTCTGGACACAATCTTTAAAAAAAAAAAAAAAAAAGGAAATTAAGCACATTCGTGAAAACAGCATGGAATAAAGTTTTAAAAAATGTCTTCCAACCTAAATGTTTGTTGTAGTTGATGGAAATTTAATCAATCATGAGTAAAGCTGCATGGAGAGAGGGATTCTGTTGGGGTTTTACACTTAAGTATATGACACAAGGTGAATGTTGTCCTTTTGCATTAAGCATATTTCCAAACTGATTTGGCAGCTCTGGAGAATATGTAGCAAAGGGAAAGTTGTGCTGTTTTCTGAACTTACAAATACTTCTCATATACTAGATGACCTCCGGTGGTCCCTTCCAGTCTCAACCACTCTGTGGTTCTGTGATAAACAGTAAGATTAAATACTGTGTAATCCCCTGTAATTATTTTCTTAACAGAGAAAATCAGTTTTTTCAGACCATGAGTATAGTTTCCCTAAGTGGAGGAGTTCAGATCCTTTCTTATGAAGAGCAACAGATAGACTTCACTTCAGGCACCTGGGGAGGAGCACCGACCTGCAGATCTGCAGCAGAGGGGAAAAAAGGGGTGAAAAGTGGCTGCAAAAATGTGTGCTGTAGCAACACTTGGTAAATATAATTCATATCTGTAGAGAAATCCTTGCTTCCATATGAAACTTTGGCTGCAGATTAAAAAGAAATTGTGGAAGAAAAAGGGTTAAAAAGGATGAATATCTTCGCACCTTAATGGGAGAACTATTTCTGTAATAGTATCAAAAGATAAACCAGTGTATTATGAACGCTAAATGATAAAGGGTGATAATATGCCATTCTTGAGACTTCTTGGCTCTTACCTAACACATCAGAAAGTGATTGTTGAATTTTAAATAGCCATACAAATGGATGACATAGAAATTTAACTTTGCTTTGACCTTATTCTAATTCACAAGATGACTGCAAAATGACTTTGTTACATCTGAATGTATGCTGGATGCTAAATCACTCCAGAGTATAAAATCTTTGTTTTGGCATAATGTTGATGCATAAACATTTGTACCCCATACTAACCCTATAAACATCACAATCCATCAGTACAATTACAAAAAAGATTGTTTGTTTTCACACTTAAAGCAGACATGAAATAGAGTGTCCTTAACTTAATCACCACCTTGATTTACCACATTTGCATATATTTGCATATTAATTGGACTACAGATTAAAATTGGTTTTGTAATTTTAATTAAGTGTCCACAAAGGTAAATGATTAGAACTGTTTAAAATACATTCTGACATAAATAGCAGTAAAAGCTTTTGTGATGATGTTTTTGTGGAATTACATTCAGAAAGTGGCCTTTTTATGATAGTAATTTTAATCTTAAATAGAATTATACAGTCAAACAGAACTGTGGATTCATAATCATTTTTTCAAGATTCATTTAATATTTTGCTGATTTGCAGCACTTGATGAAAATGTACTGTAGGTTTAGCTGATTGCAAAATTGGGCCTGTAGAGCTGATAAACTGAGGGTTTAAACCCTCAGTCTTTATATTCGCCTTACATATTTCAAATGTATAATGGATGCATATGCAGGCAAAGGCGTTTGTTTTTAGTTGAGAAATATAAAAGCTGTCAGTAGTGGATGATCCATCATTTTAAGATGTAATCACCTCCATTGACCATCTTTAGATTGTGGATCACGGGATATTGTAAAGCCTTTTCCATAAATCATTGCAGGTAATAGAAGAATCATTCGTGGTATTGTCAAAGGAGAATGAGTCTTATAGGTAAAGGTGTGCTGTCAGAATTGCTGTGCTGAAGTTGGACGTTAATAGTCCAACCAGTAATGCCTGCTAGACCACATGCTTTATCAGACTAAACTTTGTAAGACTGTAGCGTGTATTTGCAGTTAGAAAGGCTCTAGGAACTGGTTCTTAATACACCTCTGAGTCTGCCTCTTCCTTTGTGGACCATTTCAAGCTTTTCCAAACTCTTAGTACCAGTAAAGACTCTGTATTGTAAAAGGGAGTTTTGCCTACCTAATGAGTTGGTAAAAGTGTTTTTATTATGTTCCGTAACTTCTCAGTTAGTGAGCAGCAAGCATTCATTTGGCATTAGACCATTTTTTTGTAATAAATAAAATATCCAGTTTATGTTTTACAATATTACTTTACTGCACAAGGGAAAATAACTCACTAGGTTTTGGTTTTTGTTTAGGAGCATGGCATGCCATGGCATGGCAAGCATGGCTTTAAAAGAAATATTTAAATTCTATAAAGTTAGTGGAATTTAACAGTATACCAGCTTCACCTACTTTAAAGAAAAGGCTGGTGTGAAGTCAGTAATGAATTCAAACTGTAGGTTCTGCTAACTGTCTTCAGAGTTTTGAACTGTTCTTAAGACTTACACTGTTTCTAATTTCATCTAGTTTATGTCATATGTTTGAACCTTGGTCATTTGCTACTTTACTGTCTCATCAGTGTACATTAGGAAAAGAAAAAGAAATTACAAAACAGTATACTTGTGTCTTGCCATTCTTCATTGATTTGAAATAATGTTTCTGTTAATGGTGTATGTAAAATTTAGTTTTTTCCTATCCACGGTAATGCTTTCAAGAGAAAGTAATAAAACTTTTAGAAGGCATACATTCGTGTCCGGCAGGCTTGACATAATTTTCTGTGTTAAATTTATGCTCCAGCTTAAGTAGACAGAGTAGATTGCAAGCCAAATCCCCTGAACTAATTATATATCAGAAAACAGGTTGGGTTTTGGTTTTTTTCATACTCTTACAAAAAGTACAAATTATTTCTCAAATTGATAGTATTTAGCACCTGTTAAATGTGTCTATTATTCCTGATGTGCTTTTAGTTTTCTGTTTATATAATGATTGATTGCTGTATCAAAGTGGTTTAGGTTCTTCATCTTAGGAACATTGCAGAACTCATTATAGGAGTCAGATCCAAAGCTCATGCAATGAGTGAATTTCTTGTGTTAAGACTCAAATTGGGTATTAATTGTGGCTTGGTGAGAACTGCTGGTAGATTTAATCTGGAAAAAGACCTCTAATAATACTAGTGGGACAAAAGCAAAAGAACTCTAATAGTCATTGAATGAAGTATCGAGGAACAAACCTACCAGACAAGTGCCATTATGACTTTTTAAATAGGCATGTAAGCTAGATGTCTTGTTAGATTAAACTGTTATGGATGTCCATTTGTCTGTGGAAAAGATGGTTATTTCTAATTAGAGTATTGCCTTCCCTTTCTAATGCATGTCTCACTAATATCATTCATACTTGTGTCACCTGAGGATCAGAAAACTAAAATACACATCATCTGCAACTATTTTGGGGAGATCGTTTGAAAGCTGAACCTAGCTTTTAATCCAGTTTCATTACTACCATAATTGTATTATGGAAACTTGAGAGTTCAGAAAGCCAGCTTTGAAGTGGCTGGTATCAAATTTTTTTTCAAGATCAGCTTAAAAAATAAAAAAATAAAAAAAAATGCTTAAGCACCATTGTTTTTTAATGAGACTTGAACCTAGCTGCTTAAGTCAATTGTGGAAGTGGAAATTAGGCTCTAAGGATGCTTAGTTCTTTGGAGGTATGCATTGACCTAGCTTCTGTTTAGGCACCTGCTTCCACATGGTGTTTCTTTGAGAATGAAAGCATTCGAAAATGGTTTTTCTGAAGGGGCTGGTTTTAAAAGTAGATCCATTCTTTAAAAAAACAGAATGGCTGCTTGCTCAAAATCTTCTTTCTCTGTCCCTGCCTCCTCAATGCAGTAAGAATGGGAAAGCTCTAAAAGCTTCTGTTTAAGGACAAGTACACCTTACCCATTCACAGAAGGAGCTGCTACTATATTAAAGTGTTTTCTTCTCATTGCAGCCAACGTATTCAGCTCATCATGTATCTTCTGTCAGTTATTTGAGAATATAATACCCATTTGTCCCTCTTTATTTCACAGAATGTGTCACTGAAACCCTTGTTGCATGTAAATATGAGTGAATACAAGTTGAAGTATTCTGCTTTCATCCTAGCATTGATTTATTTATTCATTCATTTGGTATCAGAAAGGCTTTCTTCACCTGTTATTGCCAAGGAGCAGACAACAGAGGTTTTTCACTTACCAAAGAATTCTTGGAGAATAAGGGAACAGTAATGTTAGAAGTCTGACACTGCTGAATTAAGTACTGCATTCAATTTTCTTGGACTAAATCTAGTTATATTTTAGTTTATTTAAAAAACTCTTAATTTTAAAATTGTTATAAAGATATGAATTCAACTGTAATATTCATCATGTGTAGATGTCATGTAGGTATATTTAATATATTTTTAATTATCAGGTACAACTTGAACACTTAATAGTTACTAAGGTAAATGCTAATAAAATAATAGCAGTTTCTCCACTGCAGGCATATAGATTTAAATATTCCTTCTGTTCAAAAATAAATTTGGTCATCAGATTAATGTATCATTGGTTGCTTTCTCGTATCAAGAAGTCATTATTTATTTGATTTAGTTGGATGTAACTCTTATCTTCTGAAGATCTAAGAACCTCTGCATGGTTACATGAGTCACAGCAGATGTCTTTCCTACTGATGTGTAGTCTGGAGCTCTGGTGAAGGGAAACACTGAAACCAAACCTTGCCACTTATTTAAACCATCTTTCATAGCAGAAGGTTTTGCATTTTGGGTGGAATGTGTGTCATAACCACAACAGTCAATGAGGAGATGTCATTCAAAAAAGGTGGGAGATATTTAGGTTCTCTTTCCGCTGAAGTGGTACATAACTTTGAGCAAAACTCTTCATCTCCTTTACTTACCCTATGGTTGAAATGGGGCTAATAAGTCTTATAATTTGTATGCTTAGTATGCAAATGTGCAAAGCATGCTTGAAAAATGGCCAGTGAACTTGGAAAGCTGGTTTTCTATTAAATCTGAAAAAGCAGGTAATGTCAAAGTACGGTCATCTAATTGTATTTTTGCAAACTCTGTGGTGTAAGTGTAAATGTGATTCTACTTGTTCTCTCTTTGGAAAGCCTTTTTGCCACAAGAAGAATAATGGCAACACACTCAGCAGGCTGCAGGAGGATAAGATAGCATGCTTGCAGCATTTCTTTGCAGTGTAATTGTAGCATCAATGAACCATGAATTCAGCCTAATTAACATAACTGGAACCACTGCAATCATGCTGCCGTTCAATTTAGGTTTTGAACATTCTGGTGAAGTATCATGGTTCTGCTGTTTATTGTTGGGATGCTATAGAGAACTGTCCACTTGCTTTCTTGCTGCTGTCTTGATGTATTTTTATTATTTCAGGATAGCTAGGGAACTTCAGAAACAGAAGATCATTGGCTTACTGTTCCATGACTGAATCTACAAGTAATTCTGTATTACTTCTGTAAAAAGTAATGAAACCGTTTAGTATACTATAAAACTCAGAGTAAATGTACTAAATTTCCAAGTTAAGACACAGGTTCTGGATTGTAATGGATAGCTAATGGCAAATAATTCTGGAGTATTTTAAGGACTACATTCTCAGGATTTAAAAAAAAACATTTTTTTGATTACTCTTTGTAAACACTATACCTAAAAGAAACTTTTTTTTTTTTTTTTTAAAAAAAAAGCTTGGATTTTTTTAATGTGTAGCTCTGTGAATATGTGTTTTTTATTGTTACCATTGGTTGTGCTGCAGTAAAATCAGGAAGCCACAGAAATAGATCATGTATCACAGGTCTTGGCAACAGGGCAAAATAACCAGCTATTTTGGAATCATAGAAATTGTTTGGGTTGGAAGAGACCTTAAAGCTTACCCCGTGCCAACCCCCCTGGCACAGGCAGGGACACCTTCCATTAAACCATGTTGCTCTAAGCCCCATCCAACCTGGCCTTGAACACTGCAGGGGATGGGGCAGCCACAGCTTCTCTGGTCAACCCTATGCCAGTGCCTCACCATCTTCACAGGGAAGAACTTCTTCCTAATATCTAATCTAAATCTACCCTCTGTCAGTTTAAAGGCTTTCATCCTTGTTCTGTCCCTACAGGCCCTGAAGTCAAGAAGAAGTCAAGGGACTGCTGAAAACAGCATTATCTGGTAAAGAGCTGCGGCTGTCTAGGAGGCTTCCTGCATCTCTCTTGGTCATTAGGTGAGAGATCCTTCATAGTGGCACTGAAGCCACTTCAGTGATGCACCAGAGAAGTTACTTCTGCCACTTGTGACAGAACTGAGCTAAAAAGCTTAGGGATCACTGCCCTGTTATTCTGCTCTTGACTAACTGCAGAAAGGAAAGAGTAAACCTTTTCCTTGCAGATGATTTTATGTAGCTATGGTCATGCTGTTTTACCACATCTCCATGAATAGCTACTCAAGATCTGTGAAGTAGCCTGGTTATTAATTTGGAAAAAAACCAAAACCCAAACCCCAAAACCTCAGCATTTTTAAAAATCTTTCCTGGAAAGCAGTTAAATTGAGAAGTTTCATATTAGGAGCTCAAAATGTGAAGTTTGGAAGTTGTTAGAAGTTGTTTGTAGCTGCTAGAAAGGTTTCTGTAGTTTCCTGCTCAGCAAATCTCACGTTCAAGGCCAGGTTGGACACAGCCTTGGATGACTTGGTTTAGTGGGAGGTATCCCTGCCCATGGGAAGGGAGTTGGAACTAGGTGATCTTAAAGTCCTTTCCAACCCTAACTACTCTATGATTCTATGATTATATATGTATTTATATATATATATATAAACACACACTCAGATACGTGTGATAGGTGTGAGTATACAGAAATTTGAAAAAGTCTGAGTTTCTGAAATAAACAGTTCTGCTTTTCCTGAAGGATGGTCATATTGAGAAGACCTGCTTCCATTAGATAAGGCCAGTTCACTGAAAGTAAAAGAGCATGAGTTTCGGGTGGTGGTAGGCAAGTTGTTGATGTGGCTAGCAGGAGTACAGAGGTGTCTGTCATATGACTGTGGTATTTAATGCTGCTGTGAGGGACAGTTGTTTGCAGCCTCTTTGCGTTGCACTTATTTAGTAGTTTTTTACACCAAGGTGGTTTGTAATGCAGTAGTCTTATCTGGAAACAATGAATGATGAGTATGACCAGGATATCATTTGAGAGGATGGGGTATTCAACTAGATAATTGATGGCCTTTTTTGAACCATATGTAGTGTAATAATCCCTTCCCAGTGTGCATTCTGGAAGGGCTACAGTGTCATGGGTTGGATGGGTGAATTATAGAACCATTTAGTATGGTAAAAGCCCTTTAAGATCATTGAGTCCAGACGTGGTTTCAGGGCAGGTGCTTGCTAGAGTAATGCAATACAGTAATTTCAAGAAAATATTCCAAGGTTGTTTTCTTTGTTTTGAAGATCTGCATTTTTCTTGGGTGTAAGTGTGGCTGATTCAGAAAATTCTGTATTCATGTTGACTCTCAGATGCTAGATTTCATTTGTTCATTGCTTTTTTCCACTTAGTAATCTTAACTCAGGAAGTTATTTGTTACACTTTTCACTCTAAGCATCTAAGTATAAATTTAGTATTAGATAGCTGCAGACCTTTTGAAATAGCCATCTTGGTCATGTTGCTTCCTTCCGTGTCCTGATGTGACTGTCAGCATCTGAAGTTGTATGAAACTCCTTCTTATGTTTCTCCTAGAGTGACTGTTGAATTTATCGCTGACCTTCCTACTCTTTGCTTTTCTCTTTAAGATGCTTAGTGTTTGTTGACAGGTGTGCACTTTCTTCAACCTCCTTCTGCTTCTAATGCAAAAACTGTATTATTTTTCCCCAAAACCTGTTCACTGCCTGTGACCATCAGATGCATGTGTAACAAAACTAAGCACTGGTTCTCATCTGGTTGGATGTCAGAGTAAGCTCATGCCATAGGCTCGTGGATGTCTATTAGGACTTGCAGCCCTTCAAAGGCTCATAGAATTCAAATGTGTGTCTGGAATTTACTTAAGTAACAAGATCATACAGACTTAGATGTTTTATAAGATTTATTCTTTTTTTCATGGGATCTTATCTCAGAGTTTAGCTTAGCATTGCCTGTATTCAAGGCTGTTCATGGATTTGTGGGGCCACTAACACAGTGAGATGCTTTTCAAGAAGGTAGTTAAATGTACTAAAGGAATGTGAGTGATCAAACTGACCTCAGCACTAGTGAGACTTCTTGTGTCCCTGTGTTGAAGATGGGAGGTGATCTAGGAGCATCACAGAAGAATTGGAGTTGGAGAAGTTTGAGCATGATAGTTGGAGTAGAATGACTGGCTAATGAGTTGTTTCTCTATTTTAGTGATCTAAATTGGGTAGCTGATCTAGTTTTTTACAAGTTGTAACTTAAAATTAACAAATGAGTACCTGATGTAGAATATACCCCTCTAGTTTTGCATCAGTCTGTGATTAATGTCTTATGTATAACTCAAGTCAGTGAATAAGAAATTGACAAAATCTGACCCTCTTCAGAAATGACTCTTCTTAACTCTAGCCTGTGAACAAGCTGCAGTGGCTGCGGGATGGTCTAGCAAGCTTGCTGTCATAATTCTAGGGTTTAGGTGTTGGTTAGTCTTTCTTTTCTCAGAAGGCTTAATACACATTTTAGCTGTGATTCTCCAGTTGAACATTTATTAACAATGGGGTCAAGCAAAGGGCTGGCTGCGACTGAGGAAGATTTGAAGGAAGTGCAGAGAATAGCTAAAGTGGTTAGTTCCTGGAAGATCGAGTCTGTGATTCATATATTTGGAAATGAAGGAGGAGAAAGCAGTGCCAGTTAAATATCACAAAAGGTTATGATAAGCATCTAAATATCTGGAGAGATCACAGTCTTTCAGCATCTTTATTCCCTGCAGCTGCAATATGTAAACTCAGGAAGATGACTGAACATTGATACTTAGTCACGCTTGTTACTGAATGCAGTTACTGAGAATTCACAGAAGAAAATATTTTTGAGAGGAGTTTCCAAGGAGAGTTCATATTTCTAGTTTAGTGTGCAGCAAAACCAGTGCATTTGAATGGCTTTCAGAGCTGGTAGAGAGACAGAGTAATGGCTTTATGTTACACTATTGCAAAGAAAATAATCAGTCTCGTTCAGAACCAGTTTTTCTCTTTTTCCCTTTTTCCTTTTTTTTCCTTTTTTTCCTTTTTTTCCTTTTTTTCCTTTTTTTCCTTTTTTTCCTTTTTTTCCTTTTTT
>JBCJKH010015387.1:12522-26475 GCA_039877255.1 Loriculus beryllinus
TTTTTTTCCTTTTTTTCCTTTTTTTCCTTTTTTTCCTTTTTTTCCTTTTTTTCCTTTTTTCCTTTTTTCCTTTTTTTTCCTTTTTTCCTTTTTTTCCTTTTTTCCTTTTTTTTCCTTTTTTCCTTTTTTTCCTTTTTTCCTTTTTTTCCTTTTTTTCCTTTTTTTCCTTTTTTTCCTTTTTTCCTTTTTTTCCTTTTTTCCTTTTTTTCCTTTTTTTCTTTTCTTTTTTTTTTCCTTTTTTCCCTTTTTTTCCTTTTTTCCTTTTTTCCTTTTTTTCCTTTTTTTTTCCTTTTTTTTTCTTTTTTTTTTCTTTTTTCCTTTTTTTCCTTTTTTCCTTTTTTCTTCCTTTTTTCCTTTTTTTTCGTTTTTTTCCTTTTTTCCTTTTTTTTTCCTTTTTTTCCTTTTTTCCTTTTTTTTCCTTTTTTTTCCTTTTTTTCCTTTTCCTTTTTTTCTTTTTTTCTTTTTTTCTTTTTTTTCTTTTTTTTCTTTTTTTTCCTTTTTTTTTCCTTTTTTTTTCTTTTTTTTTCCTTTTTTTCCTTTTTTCCTTTTTTCCTTTTTTTTTCCTTTTTTTCCTTTTTTTCCTTTTTTCTTTTTTTTCCTTTTTTTCCTCTTTTTCCTTTTTTTTTCCTTTTTCCTTTTTTTCCTTTTTCCTTTTTTTTCCTTTTTCCTTTTTTTTCCTTTTTCCTTTTTTTTTCCTTTTTCCTTTTTTTTTCCTTTTTCCTTTTTTTTTCCTTTTTCCTTTTTGCCTTTTTTTCCTTTTTGCCTTTTTTCCTTTTCCTTTCCTTTTCCTTCCATTTCACTTTCCCCTCCCCTGCCCTCCCCTCCCCTGCCCTCCCCTCTCCTTCTTCTCTATATTGTTTGTAGATGCAAATTCTAAAGCGACTCAGACCAAATGTCAGAAGTAATTTGAGTGTTTGGTATTTTAAATCTAATAGCTCTGTTTCCACAAGAACTCTTGCACACATTCTTGGCCACTTTTTAAACACTGATATATATAGTTTTCTGGAGTTTATACAAATGCTTGAAATAAGGTCTTTGAAGGCACTAAAAAATTCAAGTTAGTCATTCTTGCTGAAATTAAATTGTTTAAAAATCTTAAGGATATACGTCTGCAGACAAATACACACCTTTCCTCTATATGCTGTTTGAAGATGTTTTCAGGCTGTGTGAGCACAAATGAATTCCAAATTTTCACCTTTGATATCCATAACTGTCTTACTATTCCGACAATTTTTTTTTAATGAGTCATTGCTGTGGACTGAGTAAATTAAGGAATATTTTAAGGAGATACATATAGAAAAGAAAAAAAAAAGAAACAAAATTGTTCATGATGACTTTGCTCCATGTACCTCATGGAAGTTGCTTTAGTCAAAATAACAAACAGGGAAATCCATAGGTAAATAGGAAGAGAAATTGTAATAAGCTAAGGGCATGGTGATTAATGATCAACTGAAAAAGGGAGCTGAAATTTTGTTTTGAGGACTTTAACCTAATGCAGTAACTGATGAGCAAACCCTAGCCATTATGGTTCCTACTGCCTTGCAAGACAGTGTGCAATCATGTCAGTATGGGTTATTTTATGGGTTGTTAAATAGATCATGTTAATATCAAGTCTCTTCTTCACCTGTAGGCCTCATAGGCTATCACTTGCCCTTATCTCAAATCTCAAAAGCGTCCATCCATTGTCCCAGTGTCTTCTTTCCCTTTAGCCAGGTCTATTCACTACTAGTGTATGTCTGCCTGCTCCCCTGAACGTCAAAAGGGGCATTCATCCCCATTAAAAAAAAAAAAAAAAGGCAAAAATAAAAAACAAGAACAAAAGAGCATTTTGATTAATTTTTTAGGGTAATTGCCTCTTAAAAGACTCTGAAAACTGGTTTTCAATTAACAGTCTAGTTTACATAAAAGGTATGTATTGATGAACACAGTCCATGACGTCTTGCTCAGTTCCATTATACTCCTCTAATTCATATGCAGAAGATAAGGTTTCCAGTGATCTCACTGTTTGTCAAAATCCAAGGTACTTAGAGGTTAATGTTTTTCTTATTTTCTGATGAGAGTTTTATCTCCTGTTTTCTTCACAAAGGACAATAAAGGAAAAGGAAAGATATGCTTCCAGAAAGCACCTTAAGGTACAGATGACCCATCAAGAATTAGCTGAATGGGCTTGTGAGAGCTGGAAATTTCCCTAACGCTGTTTTGGCATATAGTGCTTCTGAATATCTGACAGCCAGATATTTTCCTATTCATATTCAGAACTATTTTCAATGCCAAATACTGCTGATTGACAAATTCGATACGAATTGTGTATCATGCCATGAGCCCCCTCTTGCAACATGCCCAAACCCTTGTTTAGCGCTGCGATAGCAAAGTAGGCAGCATTTCACATGACCAGTTCAGTAGCCTTTCTGTATGCACAGGAAGAGCATAATAAAATATGTATGTGTAGTATAGCTAGGATGCAATGCCTTCCTGCAGTAGGGACACATTTAATTTGGAGAAGGGGAATAGGGTCAGTAGAAAAAGATGAAATGCTGATCTTAGTATAAAGAGTTTTCTCAGTACCAAAGGTGATGCAGCAGCATAATAAAATGGAAACAGGGTTGAGGTGTTTATGCTTATTCATGTGGGTACTGATGGAACACCTGTTGAATTAACCATACAGTCCTCCTTATATATATAATCCTGTACCTTACCTCTAAATCAGAGCCAGTTATATTAGAATAGCTGATTACATCCAAATTATGGAGGGGATTTTTTTTCCCCAGAAATTGGTTCTATAAAAAACAGGCTTATTTTAAGAATTCTGACTTCAGACAAATAATCTAAAATTGATGCTTGATTGAAGCAAACGAACCAAACGCCATTTATTGCTTGTTCCAAATTGTAGTGAGAATATTTCCCTTCTGTTTGAAGGACCTTCTAAAAATATTCCAGTGGTTATTGATAGTAACTTGAGTGACTTGCAGGTATATACATATTTTGTATCAGAAATATATAAAAAAACCCAATCTAAAGATCACCTGCTTGTGACATACTGCATGTGAGACATCAAATTGTCCATCCAGACTTCATCGAAAAATTGTAGCTATATCTTTCCAGTTTGTAGGCATATTCTACTGTGAATATACATTAAATATTAATTTATTTAGCAGCATGATTATAAGACTTCTCTTTGTGGTGAAGTATTTTGTTCTTAATGCATTAGAATGAATAAATGCCTACAAAAAGCTGAAGTTGAAATTTATGTCTTGAATCTACTTTGCCTTAAGTGTCACAGTGAGCTGGGTTTTCTATTAGTGAAGGACCACAGAACATGAAAGTCCAGCTCTATGCTAGGGCTGAGATTAGATCTGAATGCAAGGAAAAGCAACAAAGGTCCACAAACTATCTGAAATCTGCAAATACTTCCTGTACTTAACCTACACTTTCATTGCGTGACTGTAAAGAACAGCAAATCTTTGTTCGTTTCCTTCTCAGTTCTCATTCAGTTAGTTCAGAAACATAGGAGAAAGGTTGTGGGGAGCAATTTTGTTATCAGTCTTCCTACAGTTTCCATCTGATTCTGTCAACAGTAAGTATATCAAAACCATGGGCTTACACCCACTTCTAACCATCAAAAAGTTTTGTAAAAATTGTTTTATATATATATATACACATATATAACATATAAATGAATATAAACATAGTTTATGACAGTAAAGTTGTTTTATGTCTTTGAAGTGTAGCTGGTACTGGAGTTGGTAAGAACCTAAGCTCTGCTTTTGTGTTCAAGAGAGAATTACATCTGCCTTCCGTAGAATGGGGAAGAAGCAAGTTTATCTTGGGAAGATCCCAGAATGTTCAAGTGGGGTGATTAGCTACAAAGTCTTTCTGGCTCATTCATTTATGAAAACCCATTAGGACATTTCTTAGGTCTATATTTCAGAAGGCTTTGCTACTCACCATGGTTAAATACAGACTAGTTTCAGGAATGCTCTCATCATTTGTGTCTGTCAGGAAGATGTTGGTTTAGCAACCTCAGGGTGGTCTGGTGGTTTTGTGCACAGGTAGAATCATTTACAATATGTTCAGTGATTCTCATACAAAGACCAGACAAGACTGTAGTATACATTGCTTAGAGCTGGAAGTATGTCAAGAAGAATAGTTTGTGGATTCTCACAGCTCAGATCACGGTAATTTGAATCTGAAATAAATTAATAGAGTAATCTTGTTCGTGAACCATCAGCTGCAGAGGTATTTATTCTATATTCTAGAGGTATTTCTATTCTATGATTCTTTGATTCTTCTGTGATTATGAAAGAACTTGTGTCCCTGTTTACTAGAAACACCTGTATGTGAAGCTGTGTTGTAATTATTCAGACACACTGAATCAGGCTTCTCTGATTCAAAACAAAATAGAAAAAATATATATATGAAATGTCCCAACCATCATACTGATTATTCCTTTATATCTCAACAAGGTTACTCTTTTGGAAAACCCTTGTAAAAGAAATCCACTCTTTTCACTTTTAAAGCCATTCATATGGCGACAAACCACCATTCTTCCATTTATACCTGTATTCATCCATTTAAAAGCTAAAGTTTTCTGGCTTTTCAAGTTTATAGCCAGCTGGCTGCTGTATGTAACATGAATATATTCTGACTGTGCGTGAAATGTTTTGTTTTGTGTAACCCATAATTGTAATGTTCACTCTAGGCCACAGCTCAGCTGCATGTATGTTGCATGTACAAGTTTCTGCAATCACAACTTGCCATCTTATGTCTGTGCAATTTACTGTTATTAGAGAAGAGTTAAGTAAAAAAACAAAGAAAGAAAACCTCAACCCCAAAACCATTCCCTCCCCTCTCCCCCCCCCGAATCCTTCCTGGGATGGAGCTGGATAAAATGAAGATCAAGATGGTGGGCAATAGCTGAGCCAGCTCCTGTGGGACCAGTGCCCATTTTTTGACATTTACAATAAACTTTAGAATGACTTTTTAACATAAATGCTTTAATAACAATTGGAGAAGGAGAGGCAAGGCAGGGAAGAAGGACGTGTATACTCTTTTATGAATGCTAGATTGCAGATTTTTCTCAAAAGTAGTCTGATAAGCTATACCTGTTTTTAGCAAATTGCTGCAGTCTTAGAAATCAAAGTAAAAAAAATTCACTAGAAGTGAAACTCTGAAATGTCTGCCCTGAATTACTGAAGCATCAATGAGAAGCTTACATTCAAAGAAAGCATGAACATTAAAATTTGTTAGCATACTTTGGCTTTGTAAGAAATGCATTATATTATTTATTCTTTATGCACCATTGCTGGGTTCTAAGAGAGGCAATAGAACCATTAATTAATAGTAGTAATCCTGGGTAATGTCATAATAAGCAATACAACGTATTAAAGCACATTTAATTCTTACCAGCTATCAGGAGGAACCTTTACATATTTTAAAGGCCCATTAGGTTTGTTTACATACTGAGTTGAAGCTGGTATGCTTTGCTTCTAGTAGAACTGCCGTTGGCAGGGGCTGAACCAGACCATAGGACTTGACCCTGAAAGTATTAGATTTCCCTACTGTTGTGGGCAGTCAGTAATATATTGTTGCTACTTCAAGGCAGCCTGTCTCTCTGGGACAGTGGGTACAAACCAAAACCATGTAGTCCTCAAAGCTAGGGTGTTTGGGGGTTATTGTCATAAAAATGAAAATAACTGAAATTATATATATATCAGAAGCAATTTTCCACAATGGAAAAGGTGGTCGAGGAATCCAAACTGTGCCTTCAGGTATATTACCTAACAGAACAACAAAAATTTGCTGGGCTTTAAATTGTGCTAGCAATCTGGAAAGGATTTTCTGACTGGAGCTATGTTAAGTGTTAATAGTGAAACCTGGGTACTTTTTCCTTTGATCTCTACTCAAGCTCATATAGAATAATAGGATCAAAATAAAATGCCATTTATATGAACACCTTATTCTTTTGATCTTGGCACAAAAATTTCTGTCTCCAGCTACAACTTAGCAAGCAGTGCATCTGCTCCTTTTAGTTGGACCTTCTAGTTTGTCATAACTTTTAACAAATGGTGTTGCAGCCAATTTTTTGTGTAGTTCATGAACTTAGTTGAAATTTTTGCCCAGAGTCTTTAACTGCATTTTCAAAAGAACTGAGGATAAGGTAAATGGGACCTATTAACGGGTGACTTATGGTTAGCTGTGCATGCGTATGTTGAATATATAATGTAAACATTTGTATGGTGCTAAATTTCAAATTATAATGTTAATTGTTCTGTGACCACTTGGCCAAAACTGTGAATGTAGTATACTCTGAATAAGAGAGACTGTATGGGCACATCACCCCAAGAATAGTTGGAGTAATTGTAATTATCATAGATGCTAAATTTTGGATCCCAGCTTTTTCCATCAGGAGGGTGATGTGCCCTGTAATGTCTGTGTGGAAACCAAGCCTTTCTCTTCATAGCCTCCCCCTCTGCAGGAAAGGCTGTAAAAGTATTACAGCTGGATACCCTTGCTTTCATGTAGAGATATACATGACAGATAATCCACGGGTGAACATGAGTACCTTTCAGCTCTTTATTCCCTGGGTTTGATAGTCAGGAGTGTTTCTTTGGAAGACATTATTGCAAGCACTTAAAGTAAAGCTGCTTCTTCATGCTCTTTCAAATCTCTTATTAAAATTCTTTACCAAAGGCTTTGACTGCGTGGAAACAGCTGAGCTGTATTTATTATGATGATTGATTGTGTCTCATTGTGATCTTTGCTTCAGTTGTCATAGCCTCCAAGAGTACACAAGATGGGCATGAAGCACTGTGCCACCTGAAAGCAAATAAACTGAAGTCCTGCAGTTCACCGATGTAATAATTGCTGCTGTCCAGGAAGAGGGATTAGTGAGTGTGAAGAAACCCTAGCTAGGAGAGAACCTGTGCCCAAGCAGTATTTGGGTGTCAAATGTCTCTCTCAAGCTTTGCATCCCACTGTAATTTATATTTAGCTGTTAAGCTTGTTAGATAGGAACAGTCAGCTTGTTTGTATGCTGTATGCAGGGAACACCACTGTGTAAGTGCTGGGTAGTGTTTAGGCTCTTGCTGAAATGGCTGCAGTTGAGGCTGCTGCACACGAGCTGTCTTTCAACACATTGTGTTGCAAACTTAGCTGAATCTCTATAGTCTGTCATAACGCAGGAGTATTGCAGAAAGCCATAACTATGGCCATAACCTATAATCTTAGTCTTATAAAATACTACATATTCATTGTGTGCAATAGAAATACCAAGCTTATTTGAGCACCAGAAGCAGTGTAGATATGTTTGCACACTAGGATTAATGCATCCTGCTGTGATCAGGTCTCCAAGCCAGTCTGCCTTCAGTCCTTCTGTAAATTAGTACAATACTTCTGTAAGAAAGTTTCTGCTGTAGTTGTTTAAAAGGTGGTAAATATGTCTGCAGCTCTTAACTGAGCAATGTCCATGCTCATCTTTCACCACTTGTCACTTCATAGCCCAGAATTCAGACCTACCTTTTTCATTATCTCATAGCATACCTTAGAGCAGCCTTCCAATACCTAAAGGGACATACAAGAAATCTGGAGAGGGGCTTTTTACAAGGGCAGGTAGTGATAGGACAAGGGGGGAATGTCTTTAAACTGAGAGGGCAGATTCAGATTAGATATCAGGAAAAAATTCTTCTGTATGACCATGGTGAGGCACTGGATCAGCTTGCCTGGAGAAGTTGTGGATGTCCCATCTCTAGAAGTGTTCAAGGCCAGGCTGGACAAGTCATTGAGCAACCTGGTCTAGTGGATGGCGGGTTGAAACTGGATGATCTTTATTGTACCTTCCAATCCAAACTATTCTAATATTCATTTTATGGTTCTGCGATCAATTAAAGGAGGGATGTAGGACTCTGGACAAGGACTTAAAGAACTACAAAGATTTGTAGGGGTTTTTTTCCATATAATAAAAATGTGATTACCTTACTTCTGCAGTTAGTATGAAACAAATAAGCTCTGCCATGGAGGCGGTGGGGTATGAATTAATACAAGGTAGTAAAGAATTAATAATAAAGTAAAACAGGAAAGTCCACAGTCTTTTATGACAAAACCAGTATGATCTTACTGCAGTCTCAGGCCCTGCTGCAAATAGTATTTTCTGATGCCTGAATAAGTCCAATTTACATATGTACAAAGTGTGTGAATAAAGTTATAAAAGTATGCATAGTAGTTTACTTTTTTTTCCTTGAAAGTAATTTGCTATTGTTCTGTCTTTCAGTTTTCACTGGTTTTGTTTCCAAAACCCCAGAAGGAAGAAAAAATAACAAAAGTCCAGAAAGGCAAAAGGGATATGTTCTCATTTCAGTTCACAGAATTTCCTGCCTTTAAACAATACAAATATATGCCCTTAGGTTTCCAACATGCTGGAAGTATACTGAATCCTTGAAACAGATCAAATTAAAAGCAAGTCCACTATAGCAACAGGGAGTTTTACCAGCACATCCAATAGATCTCAGCAAGAATTCACTGAGTTTTAACTGCATTGCCAAGCGTTAGATAATCCTAAACTGTTGACTCCATAAATAAATAAACACTCAAAAGCAGCAAGAAGATTCTAGGCTGAATTGGGCACAATGAAAATCTGGTGTTTAATAATCATTCTGTATTCATTACAGGCCTCATAAAAGCTATTATTTAATAGAACTTTGAGATGCATTCGCAAGCAGAACAGACATGGACATTGACTGTGTAAAACTTTTTAAAGTACATTGCTTCCCTCAATTATGGTTACATGTTTGATGGGCTGAACTTGTTGCTTCTTACACTCAGGGTGGAACGTATGAAGACCATGGGGGCAGCTGGCAGTAGCTGTCACCAGAGAGTGTGGCAGGTTGAGGAGCTGGTATCCTGAGAAGTAGTGACTTGGGCGTAGAAGGAGAGAGAAGCTGAAGAAACTTCTCCTTGGTGTTGTTAAATGCTTTAATTTTATCATTTGCTTTTACATTCTCACATGCTGGCCTTTTTTTCACCTTTTTGATCTCTTTCAATAGAAACCTCAAAGTGTCGTACTGAGAGTACTGCTCTCCACAGTCATGTAGGCTGTATCTGTACGGATGATGTTCAGAGCTGTAGAAGCAAGGCACTGGGGTGAGCAGCCATGGTCAAGCTCTTTGCATCTCCAAGGCTTCTTATTTTCTTAATTATTTTTTTTTAATATATTTAATATAGTAATGTTCAAGATGACCAAAGCCTGCTGCAGAGCAATTCACAAGTCTCTGTGTCCTTATAGGGTAGATACTATCCTATACGTTGTCTATTATGCAGATTGTCACCAAGATGGTAACTCAGAGTACAAGGATAAGATTACTATTTGTTTTGATACTGTTTTCTCCTTTTTGCAACATATTCCTCTTCTTGTTTTACAGTCTCTAATACCATAGGTAGATGATGTACCACAAGTGTTTACAGAAGTTGGAGGTGCAGGTTCCCCAAGGAGTCTTCTAGTGCCTGCATGCTGAAAGGCAGATGATCAGTAATCATATATCAGCATCGCTGTTACCCAGATTTATACCAGAAAAAGGGATTCCCGCTTGTTTTTGTCCCCTTTAATGACACTGCTTCTATCAGTAATAACATTTTCAGAGTTTTCTGACAACAACATGATCAGGCCATAGAGCTATGGCCCTTCTAGTTGTAGAGATGGAGAGAGACTTTTGGTGTTTGAACAATGACACTCTGATGCACTGGCAGAGTACGGATTAAGACTCAGTGTTTCCTCTAAACCACACTGCCTAGGTGAGGTACAAGTGCGTACACAATAAAACTTCAATAGTAGTGCAAAGAAATTGCAAGTAAATCTGATACAGTAACACATTTTCAAATGGAGGTCAAAATCTCTGCATTACCCTGTGGTCCTCAGGGTCAGAGACAGTTGACTGGACCATCTGATTTGAATGCCCTGGAGCTGAGATATTTCTACAATAGCCCTATGTTTCTCTTACTATTTGAATGTTGTATGGATGACAAAATGGGTTTTATTTTTTTTGTGTGTGTGCAATTATTATTAATTAATTAATTTCTCTAGTTTCTTCAGATAAAGCTTCCTTCAGTTAAACCTTCCAGTGAAAGCAGGCTTCATTGCTTATTTATTTCTTGGGGTACCTGAGAAAGTGTTAAATAGTTAAGGTAAAATATGTGTTTTCCTGAGAAACACAGAAGTTTGCGTTTTCACAGTCAAGCGAATTATCAAAACCAGATGTGAGCAAGTGGAACATTTTACATAAATTTATTAAAATCATTATTTACCTGTAAGTTATAAGAAGGACTTAGTTGCACTAGTTTGTTGCCAGTATATGCACTGCCAATAATCTGCCAAAAAACAGCTTGCTGGCAAAATCACTGAAATGGTTAGCTTATGCTTGCACAGAACACTACAATCCTGATTCAAATGAAAGCCTACTATAAACAAACTCTTTGATGGTGGATTCACTGGAATATGGTATTGATGTATGGTATACAGTTTATATGGATTATGTGTACTGTGCAAGAAATATGGATATATATTAATGGTAACTTGATATGTGATCAGTTAGGACAGTTACTGTTTTCAGTATTCACTATGAATAAGAGCACACAGCAACTGCTCAGTTTTAAAATATTCACACACAGCCCAAAGTACTACCATACTATTTGTTCAATTAATACAGAAAGGCTATTGAAAATGTAAAATATCTGACATCTACACAGAGTAATTTTAAAGGCAACTTTTCTTCTAGGAGCAATTTATACATTACATAAACTTATATTTTTCATCCAAGTATCATTTCAAGAACAGCAAGCTTAAATATCGGAGACCATAGGGAAACATAATATTACGATAATGTTCTTTGGTGTGGTTTGGAAGGTTTTAGGAAACATTTGGAAGTATTTTTCTCATAAAGTCACTTAACTATTGAAGTGTTATGATAGCACTCCCTTCTGCATCGCGTATGTTACAATACAGCCTATTTAAAGGGGACATCCATCGTATAGATCCTGATTAGAAGTAGTTCCACAAACCAGGAAATTATATGTTACAGGATTCTGGTATTAATTTTAATTTAAAATAAAATAAAAGACAAGATGATTTGAGGTGTGATATCGGTTTTCAAATGCCCATTTCCAATTCTGTTTAGCAAGAAGAGATGTTGTATTTTGTGGAGTTATATGTGAAATTTGCATTTTCTAAATAAAAACTCAAGTGCTGAGCTGTTTTTTTCTGTTTAAGTAAGCACTAATAAACATGACCGATCCTTTAGGATCCTAGAAACCTTGCAGTTCTCAGAAGCCTAACTATTTTTCCCCATAGTGTAATTCATTCTTTTGAACTTCTGCAGAAGCAGAACTTAAATCAACAATTTCTAAAATTTTGGCAGTTGTTATCAAGGGGACTCTAAGGTCTCCAAAAGGGTATCTTTTACTTTGCAGTGTCAGTGCAGCAGATCTATACAGTCCTGATGTTTAATTATAGAGAAAATTACCTTTTTTTTCCCCTCCAAACTATCAATTAATTCATGTTTTCATATCTTGCACAAAATAATGCGTAAGTTATTTTCATCTCTGTTATTAAATATGTATTGTAGTTCATTACCATCTTTCTGAGGAGTTAAATTATCACCATTTCATTTGTTGAGAATAAGGTTCTTAGAAATTACAACTGCACAGATTCTTACATTTAGTCTTAAAGGATTTCAGGGAATTGAAAATGTGGATTCAGAAATAAATGTACATAGGATCAAAATCAGTCTTTCTTGAAGTCAAAGAGAGCTTTGCCTTTGACTTCAGTGGGTCCAGAATCTCCCTTTCAGTGTTAAAATGCAGAGTGATCACTATCTGATACGTTTTTCTGCTGACCTAAGGCACATATGATATTGTTGTAAGTAATTTCTCAGCGGTAAATATATAACAAAATGGTCTAGTCCCACAAGTACTAGATTAGGCTAGATGTATTTTTGGCTGAAATGATGTCCAACAAGAGCAGCAGCACAGATGACTCAAAACCAGACTTTCAGCGATGTATTTGTTTTGGAGTATTTTGACCTGCCTTTGCTCCTGTTTTCAATAGTTTCACTGCAGGTTTGTGTTCTGGAAGGTAGTACTTTTCCATGTAATAGGGGGAATAAAAGTTGAAAAATGCTTTAGTTAAAATCCTAGTCATCTAGAATATAGGCTCTACAGCGTATTTTGAGCAGTAATCTTAATGTAAGAAATTCAAGTGTAATATTGAGGGGAAAGTTAGAGATCAGTTTAACCATCCACCTCATAATTAAGGTACAGATATGACGTCTTTGAGAGTAAACTAATAGGAGTGTTGTTGAATCAAAGTGAAACTAGATTGGAAAGACAGTGTAAACGCTAAGTAAAAGTGGGAATTTTGGCAGTATCAAATACAGATACTAGATATTGAGGAATTTTTCTCAGAAATTATTCATAAAAATAAGTGGAAATTGAGCTTTGAAGAATCAGAATTATCTTTTCTCTTCTACTCTCTTTTCTGGTGACATCTTTCATTTCCTGTTGGTCTCATATTCCTTCTCCACTCCAACAAACCAATTTATCACTTGAGTCAAAAGCAACAGCTTGCAGTTGATCTGGATCCAGACTCTCTTCTCCGGGACCATCTCTGGATCCTGCCTGCTTATCAGGCACACCACTGGAGTAACAAGGGTTTTTGCAGTCAGCTTATTTGGTGCTTAACCAGCAATATTTTGGCTGATTTTGCAGAAAGAAATCAGACCTCATGACGTTCCTCCGTGGTGTATCTGTTGTATAGATTACGTACCACTTCCCTCTTTCTGGCCAGTATGCTAACATCAAGAAGGAAGATGTCCTGCTGCTGCTGTCAGCTTTAGCTCTCTTCCATGTTGTTCACCTTGTAGTCCATGTTGTTCACCTTGTAGTCCCTCTTGCCAGATGCTGCTAGCTGCAACACCTCTCACAAACTTAATATCCCAGTGTAAAATCTTTGTCCTTGGCCATTGACGGGATGAGACTTTGAGCAACCTAGTCCAACTGGGTGACCTTTGAGCACAAGGTTGGACCAGAGCCCTTCCAACCTCAGTGATTCCCTGGGTCTGTGCTGTATTTCTCCTGTCATGGAAGGTAGTTGAAAGAAAATAATGATCACAACTCAAATATTATCGCATGTATCTTGCAGCTTGCAAACACAGAGACTAGTGTAAGCCGTAATTACTCAGGAAAATATATTTTCTACTGTGGGAAGACAAGCCCAGATGCGGACCTTGTATTTCCTTTTGCTGTGCCCTTCCCAGTGCTTAATCTTGGCTCTGTTCAGTTTTCTTTCTGTTCTCTCTCTTTGCTGCTAATCCTTGTCCATGCTTATAAGCCTCTAATATTTATATGGCATTATCTATGTTAGAGATTACTGCTGACAAGTAATCTTTTCTCTCTTCTGAATGAAGAATTGCAACCGTTGCTAAAGACCAGAAAGTGAAATTAGATCTCTGAAAGTCTGTGACAGCGTCAATAAACCTTAATATCATTTCCCTAAATACTGAAAAACTTATTTCAAGTTTTTTCATTTGTTGGCATCTTTTGAGAAGTAGGTAAATATAAATACATCAGTTTTGCTGCTATCAGGTGATTTGTAACAATAAATATTAAAAATATAAATGTATATGTAAATAAGAACACCAAGTAGTTGCTGTCTGTTCCAGTTTCATCTCCAAAGAACCGCGTTCATGACCTTGGTTGTTCTTTTTTCCTTAGAATAGAAGGGACAAAATTGTGACTTTTGCAAAAGCTCAGAGATATCCATGCAACTATGGTATTTGTACAGTGCTTGCCAGTAATATGTGTGCACAGGGACTCTTCGTCAGGGACTGTAGCAGTAAGACAAGGGGGTAATGGGTGTTTAAACTTAAACAGGGGAAGTTCAAGTTAGATGTAAGAAAGAAGTTCTTGACT
>JBCJKH010015390.1:0-10023 GCA_039877255.1 Loriculus beryllinus
GGAACTTCTTTTAATAAATACCAGTGCAATAATTAAGTTCTTCCCTGTTCCCAGGGGCTGAATTTCCACCAGCTGTCTTTCTCCATAGCTTGACATTGCAGACTTAGTAGAGTGCTGCTCCCTCAATCTATGAAGTTCCCTGAATCTTCCTGAGTATGAAGGCTTTTTGCTTTTTTGGCATAGGTTTTTTGCTGCTTATGGCATTTAGATGAAATGCTGTAACAGTCTTGAGTGATTATGTATTATGATGGTACATGATTCTTGCTAAACCAGTGTCCTGATTTTTCACTATCATCTCTTTGCAGGGACTGTCTGTGGTATAATATATGTCAGATGAGGTTTGTGGAGGGATGTAATTACCTTTTATTAGACTGGCTTATAATGGAACAGAGTGCCACTCAAGCTTTTGGTCACACAGTGAGTGACCTCAGAGGGCTTATGTGCCCAGATGAACATTAGGTCTTTTTTCCATCGTATTAGTCTAATAAAAGGTATTACCACTCCACAGAAACATTGCATGACTTGCAGCCTTCATGATCTAAGGACGCAGCAACATGGCAACCATTACTGAGGCTGACTAACATGCTCTTCTGTGTGCTATTTGCAGTTTACCCCCCTTCCTGTTTGCCGTATGCACTTTTTAGGTCTAAGGTTTTTATAATCAAGATGTGAAAGTCCCCCTTAATCAGTGTAGTCTTTTCTTTTAAGTAAATTGTGAAACAATTTAATTTGTCTACTTTGAAATGGAAAATTTCACTTTGTAGTGCCTTTGGTATCTTTCAACATCACTTTAGTGTTTGTTTTTTATAAATGCGACCCAGGCTTGTAACTCTGGGAACCTAAAGGTCGTGTTTCAGATATAAGCATGTGTAATTTGTCACTATGTCATGTTTGTTTGCTTTAAAACTTAACTTGTGTTCACGAGCAATGAAGTGCTTCATGGGATGACACTTATTGTTGCCCTTCAGTTACTAAGTGAAGGATACTAAAAACTTGTTTCTGGTGGCTACTTTATGCAAGGTGTACTTCCTGCTTGAGAAAATAACTAAATTAAAAAACAGTTTAATAAGGTGTTAAGATGTGTCAGTAATTATCTCTTCAATTGCACTGTTTCATCTCCTTAGATCTTCTCTATTTTCATGCATTTAGGTTTTACTTCATGATGAAGAAAGCATTTAATTGTTTTGAGGAGTTTATGGTTACTTACAAACTCCCAAGTTTCCCTTCACCTTTTTTCTGTCAATTTTGGGGTTTAAGATCTACTGAAATATTTCTCTTGAATTTTTAGGGGAGGGGAAGCCCTTTGGAAGGATGTCATTGATCTTGGAAGCAACTGAGGCATTGACAGCAATGTTGAGGCAGTGAGTATCCATAGCTACCGAGTGATGCTAAAACATAAAACTTTAGATATTTTAAAATTGACTGATTATGTCCAGCTTATATACCTCTGACTCTGAGAAGTATACTGGTGTCTACCTGTAATTGCCAGCTGAATGGACTTCAAAAACATGCTTAGATTTAAATAAGAATTATCTAGTGGTGGTA
The DNA here is from genome assembly GCA_039877255.1 of Loriculus beryllinus. NCBI lineage: Eukaryota > Metazoa > Chordata > Aves > Psittaciformes > Psittacidae > Loriculus > Loriculus beryllinus. Next base: position 1,546 of record JBCJKH010015390.1, read on the forward strand.
GTAATGTTAGTAATTCCTACTTATATCCAGTTATTTACTTATACCTGGTTATTTTAGGTGGAGTATTTAATGTCTTTTCTTGTGAATGAGTATGTGTGATATTTCTATCATAAGTAAGTAAAATAGTATCAGTATGACCTGTCTGTTTAGGCAGTGACAGTGATCAGGAAGATGGAGCCAGCAAGCTTGTTTGCCATGATGGCTTTTATACTGTTAATAAGTCATGTAGTACATGTGCTCCATTAGCAGTAAAACGTTGTGTGCTAGTACTGTAATGGATAATGGCTTTCCAGTATGCAAGTTCATTTTTTCTTTTTTCTTTTTTTTTCTTTTACTGCTAAGTAGTTACTGAGATAATGTCTTAAGAGTAGAAAACATAGCCATAGTGCCCCAACATGTATAAACTTTCATAAACTCTGCACATTTTGGTAGAAGAGTAAATTCATAAACACTCCCCAAGTCTTCTAACAGTGATCTGAAGAAGCCAGATGTCTGTGTGCTTTCAATGTTATTGAAATTATGACACTTTAGTAACTAACAGAAAGTAGGGACGCATTTTGTATCCTTCTAGCTGTAGCATTTTCCAAATAAATACTGTAGGGTTTTTTTTATGGCCTTTGAAGATAATGCATTAAATGAATTTTGGTCAGTTACAAACAGATTGTCTTCATGGGGCATCAGTACTCTAACTCTGCCTTCACCTTACAACTTCAAGGTATTTTTTGCTTTGAAAGTTACAGCATCCATAATTTTAGTAAAGAGAAATTTAGTGTAATTAATGCCACATCATGGTTCTGAGTTTTCTTGTCTTATGATTAAAAAAAATCACTTTGATGCATTGCTTGTTTTGATTATAAATTAGTATCTGGAGTTAGGCTGGTGTGCAAAGATTTCTTTTTTACTAACTAACGAGTGGTGTGTGGTCTGTTCTCCACCCCTCCCTCCCCAAACGTTGCATTGCAGGCTTACAGTCAAACTTCAGGCCTGCTACAAAAGCAGTAAGTGAAACAAATGGTAAAAGTTAACTTTCTGAAAACAACTGACCTAGGTGTTCTTCTGCATTGATCTGCATCATTAACATGGTATCTACTATAGGTTTCTCTTGGAATTTTACTCTGTCTGTCAGATCCAGTCCAGGAAACACTCCCACCCTTGATACTGGAGTAGTGTAAATGTAAGAGGAGTGGGTTTCATTCCCTTTGCAAAATACTCATATAAAATAATAAAATAATTATTTAAAGAAAAGGTCTTTTGACTATAAATCATGGATTTGCTCCATGGCTATTTCAGTGAATTAAATACTGCTATAAAAGTGCTTTAAATGAGGGAAACCCCTTTCAGAAGCTTTTTTTAATACAGTAAACTTTGTAGTGTTTGAAGTCTCTCTAAATCTGTTTCAAGGCTCTTTCTGAATGGAAGTTCTAGGAAATTTGTGGGTAAGAACATACACATACAGCATTTGCAGTGTTAGCAGATTTGGTCTTGCCAGTTGTCTTTCACGGGTCCCTTAAAAGTAATTCACAATCCACACACTTGAGGCAGTGGCTAAAAACAAATGGTCTCAAGCACCTATAAAACTTACCATGTTTTGTTTTGGTTGGTTGGTTCCCTTCTTCTCCCTTCCCCCAGTGTTCTTAGCCAGAAACAAGCCCCAAGAACTTAACAGCACTGTACTTCTTCAGAGTAACTCATGCTGTTCAGCACACACTCACCCTGTCATGGCTGGAGCTACACTCCAGTCTACACTAGAATTCATAGCTTATGGACAGATGTTACAATGAGTGTAGTAGCTAATTAGTATAGTCAGTACTACTCAGCACTTCCTAAGGGTGCAGAGAAAAAATTCCCTTCAGAGATTTATCATTTTACCCTGAGGTCTAACTCCCTAGTTTTTTAGTTTGGTAATAATCATCATCACATTTTGTGTCCTTAAAACAATGCTGATGCAGGTAGTAGTTTTTTACAGTGTGTGTGTTTTTTCTTATTACCAATGTGTGATGTTAATAATTTTATATGAAAGCAGTAAAGACTGTATATAGCTGAAAAATACTAACTTTTGTGACTTTGCTGTTAGAGTGCTCTTGCTCCCTTGTACCAGTGTGGGGTTTGTGCGGTTTTAATGCTTTGTTGGATCTTTAATAATAATAATAATAATAATAATAATAATAATAATAATAATAATAATAATAACTGCATCAGTTCGATTGTGTTCTGATGTGTGTTTTGCAGGATCAGATATCGAAAGAAACATATTCTTCATGGCATTCTGAAATTATGCCTTAGTTACAGTAATTCTTACTATCTATGGTCATTCTAAATTGCTGTACTTAATATGTTTATTTTTAAGCATTCAAGTTAGTATCATGCAGCATTTAAATGGCATTTGTTCAGTCTTGAGACAACCTAAAAAATGGTAGAAAAATACTTCAGTAGTCACACTATACTACTAGCACAGTAATCTTAATACACAGAAATTGAGGAGTTAGCTTTTTTTATTAGACTCACTTGGAAAATATGAAAATGCTCACTTTTTGAAAGATACACTACATGAAGCATTAAGTAGCGTAGCAATACTTAATCTGAAATACTGAGAGAGAATGTTCTGTAACTTGAGTGTAGTATTTTACATACTAGGTGTATGGGACTGTAACTTAGCAAGCAATGGTAGAATGTACTTAAATGAAAATGCCATTTTATTTATTTTTATTCTTTGGATAGCTACCTGGGATCATTCAGTTTCCTACTGAATTTTAAATTGCCAGATCTGTGTTCTAAATTACTCTGAAAACCTTTATTTATTGAAAACTCATGGTACAATTAAAGCATTGACTGAAATGGAGTTTAGAGCCTTCAGAGATGAGAGGGGTTTGAGTGACTGAATAAAAATGATGTGCTTTGTTTAAAGAGTAGGAATACAACTTTGGCCTAGCATCTCTAGTCATCAGAGGACCATATTCCTTTCCATGACAGATGCTAAGCTGTTTCGATAATAACCTACAAAGGTTCCCATAAAAATACTAAACAAAGAGAACAAAACCAGTTGAGTTAAATAGACTGATTATGATCAAAATGTTATGGAAAACTTTTCTCTTGAAAGGAATTTTGACAAATTCAGTGTATCAAATTTCTGAATGCAGAAATAAAGTGGTAGCCTATTCTTGATCCTTGTTGATGTGATGTGGTATGGAATACCCCTTTGGCGAGCCAGGTGTCCTGTCTCTGCTTCCTTCTGGCTTCCTGTGACCCTCCTCTCAGACTGAAAAGTCCTTGATCAGGGTAGGTGCTGCTTAGCAACAACTAAAAACATTTGTGTATTTTCAGTGGTGTTCTCAGATTAAAGCCAAAACACAGCACTGCACCAGCTACTAGGAGGGAGAAAAATAACTGTTTCAGCTGAACCCACGACAGGTTGGAACTAGATGATCTTTAAGGCCTCTTCCAACCCAGACCATTCTGTGATTCTATAAGAGGGGGTTGGCAGCAGTCCCTTATGATGACAGGAACAAGGGTGAGAAAAGGGACCCTTTTTCTGTCTCTGTAGAGAATTCTTACATGTCTGCTGATTCTTAGGGCATTACTGCTTTTCACTTGGCAGGTTGAGTTGAAAAGTGAATCTTGAGGTTTTGGTGGTTTCTGTTTGTGTTGGAAGTGGAGTTTAAGCAGAAGCAGGCAGTGGTGAGAGGAAAGTGTTCAGTGAATGTAAGCTATTGTGGTCCAACAGTTACTCCAAATGAGTCATGAGACATTTTAGTTCTTGCTGTTGAATATGAATGGAGTTCTGCCGTGTACGAAAGCAAAGTCTTCAGAATGGCAGCTTGAGTTCAGTGTTGGTCTGAGGTGGGAATGTTGTTTTTGTTTCAGCTCCATTTCTGATGCTAGTTCTTAGTGCAACTCGTCTCTTTCATGAAGCATAAATGTTCTAGTTAGATTTTTAAAAGGGGGGTTTAGTATTCAGCATATGGGTATACCAGAATGAACATGTATTGTGGACCTGAAACTTCCATCTGAGGTGCTAATGGAATACATCTTCTGGAACAAAACAAAGATGTGATGTCAATAATGCTTTAAATCAACTGTAGTTCTTTTTGATGGTTCAGTAATACTTCGGACCTGTGAGGTAAAATATAACAAACTTGAACCATGCAACTTTTGGTTTAAATGTGCCTTTCTAGAATATGCTTGCATGTTTTAATCCCAGACATACGGCTTTGCAGGTTACCTCACAGGCTCAACTGTAGAATAGTAATTTACTGAAGCTTTCTAATATGTATTAAGTTATTGTACTTTCTTCCACATTTTCTGATGAGCTGGAGTTAGGGCTACTGAGCAAAGGTGTCCTGTTTTGATTCCACACTTTACCTACTTTGCTACAAAGCAAAAGACTAAATAAGCCAGTAGGAAGACCTCTGTTGTGTTTTAACACCAAGAGAACAAAACAAAACCTTAAGAAAACATAGTGATCACCCTCTGTATACTCCTGTAATTGGAGGTGGTTACACAAACAGTGTGAGTGAGCACCTTAACAAGACTGAGATTGAGAAGTTTGATGCCAGTCCTGAAGAATTCGGGATGTAACTAACTGATTTCACACCTCCACTGCAGGGTATGTGAAGCTACCACCATTTTATAAATTGAGTGAAAATTAGGTTAAGATTTGCACAGGGCAGTGGCATCATCAAATGATGAGATTGTCATCCAGTTCCATGGTACAGCCAGTAGACATTGTCTGGTGTGTGACAGTGTGAAGTGTTCCTGTTGTTTAAAAGACTTACCTCTCCTAAATATCCTTAAACTTCTCCCCAATTGCAAGATTAACTGATTAACATTAACTGATGCATTCTAAAAAATAATCCAGTCCTGGCTGCTATCTTCAGTTTAAAGTTATGGAAAAAAATTGCGTATTTGTTGATGCTTCACAGTGGATGTGCACAGAGGCACCCATGTTGTCTGTGGCTTCAAAAAATGCTGAAAAAGAACATTACTTGAGCTGAAGCTACATGATTTTGTGATAACAAAGAATCTTACTTTTGAGAAAATACTTGGCTTTAGCAAAGACCTTCTCCATTATTTTTTTTTTACTGCTTTGCTCATACAGCTGGAGAGAGAATGTGCATCTGCACAGTAGTACTAACACAGAGGTGCAGATAGAACTTATTCCATAGAAAGATACAACTGAAGTGCAAAACAAGTAAGTCTTTTAAGGAAAAATAGTCATAGGCAGTATACAAGACAATTTGTTTCACCATTTGCATTTCAGCTCCTGTCTGGCATAGTTAGTTCAACTGGGTGTATGTTATACTAAGGCTTATACTATACATTCTTTCTGAAATGGAAGAAACTAAATTTTTCAATAAAACTTGCGGGTTTTATGCAGTGAACTATGTGGCTGACTTCAGTCACCTTCAGGAGTCTTTTTTAGTAGGTCTGAACTTTTGCTATCGTTAGCTTTTATAGGAATGATTCTAAATAACGGTATTTGCTGTGGCACGGCATATGGGGTGTGTTAATGCTTTATTTTTAGTATGCCTATGTGTTCCTCCCTACAGCATGAGCTGGCTCTCCTTGTTCACATTCCTTGCAGTTCATCTGCCTATAAATGTTTGTAGAGTATGTTGGATGATAATGCAAAGATGCTGATGTGTTAAGTCATTAACAATAAAAATCAAACATAAAACTTTGTGGTGTATTTGGTTTGAACATATTCCACTACCACCCAAAATTCACCCTCTGTTTTTTAACTAAAATCTTATTTGGAAGTGTTTAATCTAAAGCCAGCATTTGTCACACTTGTTGAGAGTATCTTTGGGAGCAAGTCTGAAATTTTCTCCTGCAGAATGCCTAGTGTCTTGTGGAGAAGAAAGATCAAAAGATTACTTGTGATCTTTTGATGAGGGTAGGCATTGTTAGCTTTCTCTTGGGGAGAAATTGTGTATTTTTTTCCCAAGTCATTGTGAAATGAAGGAACCTGAAAGAGGATATGTGCCTGTTAGACACAATTCAGATAGTTATACTTTCTGAAAGGTGGGTGATTTTCATCAGATAAGCCTCATCCAAAACAAAACTATTATTTTGGGATGTTGTGGTATAAAACACTGTGTATTTGCAAAGCAGCAGAGGTTGCCACCCCTTTTTGCTTTAACCTCAGTGGTTACTGATGTAAAGGTGCTAACAAACTTAGTTCCTTACAATTCACAAGCTGCGTTTTTTGCAGTGGGCTCCTCAGGATTATTCAGTGTATTTTAGGAGTAATACTTGCTCTGGTCAAGCCTTGAACTTAAACTGCTGTTAAGCAGGATCTTGTGATCCCACACTGGAAAAAGGGAAAACAGGTGGTAAGGCTAGATATAATGGTTCTTTCCATTTTTACCAGTGCTTTGACAGCTTGCCCTAGGTTCCCTTTAGAAAAGATATAGAATAACAAGTAGAACTGGCCAGGCATACACAATTTCTGTCAGCCTCTGACTCCTGCAGTATAAATCCTTGGGCTTAGGAGTTGGTCATTTAGTCATTTATGCAGCAACAACAATTTTACTCTCTGTTTATAAAAACAAACCTTTTGTTGACAGTATATGGCTTCATTCAGTAATACTGTAGTTAAATTAGGGATGTCTGTTCAGGCCTATGTGTAACGTAGAAAAAAATAAAAAAAAAAAATCTTGAGTAAACTGTTGATTCATAGCAGTATCTCTGTATTCCTTGCCAGTTCCAGATCCCTATCTAAATAGTAGAGCAGCATCCACCCATAGTTGTGTATGCAGCAGTACTGTATTTAATGAACATTTTCTACCATAGTTCGCTTCCCTCAAAGTACAGAAGGTTTTGAGGTGAGAATTCTGTGCTGTGTTTGAGTGGGTATAGTCAGCTTTGTACTTGTAAATGGACATACTGTTTTCATCTGCAGCTGCTTGCCGATGAACAGAAACTACCGTATCACTAATGGAAACTTAGATTACATTAAGAAAGAAGAAATACTTAGAACTGATGCTGCTTTATCTGGATCAGCAAGGCAGGTACTAAGTCAGAACCCTTCAACACTCAAAATAAGCATTGTACCCAGGTTTGGATTTTCTTTGGCAGAGCAAATGGAAAAACATGCCACTTCTGGCATGTCAATAGCCAAAATCTGGTAAGTTGATGAAACTTTTTTTGTAAAAGTATTTTTACAAAATATTTATTTTTTTTTTTAAAAGGCTTTGTAAGAACCTCTACCCTGCCCTTTACATAAATTTTGTCTATGATGCATTTTTTTTCTTCAAACTCTCATGCTAGTAAGTATAGTAGTGTCTAGCTTATGTGCATTATCTCAAATAGGTATTTTGAAGGGTGAGGCTCTGATTTAACATCCCACTGATCCTATACTTTAGGTAGTGGGGTGATCCAAAATGCCTTTGTCAGATGTCTGTAGCCTCTCCAGCTGTCCTGTCAGTGAGGATGAGTCAGAAGTTGGAGTCCTACAACTAACGCTCACTAAATCTGGAAGGCTCAAGTGTTAGCATGACTGATTTGGCAGATGGGGCAGGATGTGGACTGGTGCGTTACTGAGGTGACAGCAGCATTTCTGGAGTGCTACTGTACCTTTTGGAGAAGGGAGGAAAGTGTCATGATCCTTTGTTTTATTCTACACTGACAGTGAAAACTGTATTTTCTAGGAGAACTGAGTTGACTGTGGGCTAACAGTAGGAACAGCTATGGCAACCCCTTCTCAGGCTGGTTGTATGGTGAACACATTGTTCACTTTCTGTGCAGAAGCAGCAAGTCTGGTGTTCGGGGGAAGGTGCAGGACAGGTAGAACATGCATGATAGAAGGGGTGATGAGCTTCAGTCCGCTGAGCCTGAAAGGAAATAGGTGGCTGGCCCAACCAGAGAGGTCTCCATTAAGACTTGAGCATCCCGTCTGTTCAGTAGAGAGGTAAACAGTACTTTGCAAACTGAGTACATGTGTTCGGTGCTGAGGTACCCACACCTCTGTCACCTGACACTATGGGGACAGAGTGGGTTTCTTAGGTATTCTGAAAAGAATTATGATGATGCTAAACTGCAATTACAACTAAAGCTTTATTTTCTTAACAGCATATTACGATTGGTATAGTACAGAACTTACATTCAGAATGGAACAGGATTTCTACAAGCAGAATCAATGTAGTACAGCTTGTAAGTAGTGTAATACCGCATTTACAGTACAACTTAAGGTTTCCAATCACCTGAGTCCTCTGCAGGTCACGTCAAATCATACAATCTTAATAGATGGTTTGCTGTATCAGTGTAACAATCAATCTACACTTAGTCAAAAGAATAGGAGTCACTCCCTCATTCCTGGAGGGAAGCAGACAGCAGTGAAGGCGTCTCTGGTCACTGGGAAGTCACAGGTCTCAGTGACCAGCAGCAGTTTGGCTCCACGTTCCCCACTTAGAACCTGGTTGATTTTTGCAGACAGTGCTCTGTGGGCTGTTGTGTGATGGGTCATCAACAGCACCTCGC
>JBCJKH010015391.1:0-14518 GCA_039877255.1 Loriculus beryllinus
GACTGGATTACCAAACCTGTTATATTTCTGGACTTTTTAGGCGCACTGAGTGCAGGTTTAGGTTAGATATTGGGAAGAAATTCTTCCCTGTGAGGGTGGTGAGGCCCTAGCACAGGTTGCTCAAAGAAGCTGTGGGTGCCCCATCCCTGGCAGTGTTCAAGGCCAGGCTGAATCAGGCTTTAGGCAACCTGGCCTAGTGGAAAGTGTCCCTGCAACAGAAGTGTGCCAAGTCCAGAGCACCCTTATGGTCCAGAACTGTAGGAAGATGGAAACAGATTTGATTTACTACAGCACCCAGTAAGATACAGGATTTCACAGCAGCTGCACACTTTGTAGATGAGGACTCTTATTCAGCTGGCTACTATGGGGTCAGCAGTAACAGAAACATGACAGAAAAGCAGAAATTCCCTTACAAAATAGGCATTATTTATGATTAACATTAACACTTAGGATAACACTCTGCGTTGTAGATCCAAGTAGAAAAGAGCATTTTTCTGATATTCTGTGGGAATTGTATAATTCCTACAGAGACATAAATTTCCACACACTTGCCACTTACAGCACTCCCTGCTGTTAGTAACAATTCTCTAGAGCTATATCTATTTTAACCACAAATCACATTTGCATCTAACACAAATCACTTTTGTATCATATAGATGCTTTTGCTGACCCTTGAGATAGGGTCATGGAAATGCACAGGATGTCTTCAAAATCCCATGGGTGGCAATTTTGGGTGAGCTACAATAAGAGTGTCATAGTCTTCCCAACTGCAAGAGTAGACGAAATAACAACCTTATCTTAACCAATACAAAGAGCACTAGAATTGCAGTAACATTTGGCATGGAAACTACTTCTAAATCTAGCCAATTTAATATCAAAGTAATATAATTCAAGGCGTCGTAGAACTTGCCAGACAGTCAGTAGACATTGACTTTAAAAAGCTCAGTCTATTGCCTTTGTACCTTCAAAAAATAAGTAGATAAAATTCAGCCACAGATGCATTCATAAATTCAAGAAACCATTGACACTAAATTTTCATAGCATCTTAGAGAAGGGGTAAATCAAATTTAGATAACCTCTGAATGGAAAGAAAAAATGTTCCCATTCAGGGGGTATATGCATTCAATATTTTTTGAGAATAAAAACCTTAGCTAAGCACCATCATAAGTAGAATAACAAAATATTATAAAACAAACTGAACAGGCAGATCTCAGCACCCAGGGAGAGACACTTTTCATGCAGTATTTGCAGAAAAATCCCTCGAGTAAGAAAGAATTCAGTTAATGAATTATGTTTATGTCATTTAGTTGTTATCTTCAAAAAGCGACAGAAATGTGTAGCCATCAGACAAAACCAGCTAGTGCAGATGAGCACCTTGTTCATGCAGAGCATAATATCTTCAGTAGCAGAAGGCATGGCAGTACATAGTGATGTACATATCACATTCTTGTTCTAGGAACTACTACAATATTAGCCTCCATACTTTTCTTTGAAAAGAAATCAAAACACATGAAGAGATGTTCCCCATGTAGCAGTTTTAATATAATACACCAGGAATAGTGCTCATGTATTTTTCCCTGCAGTCGAGTTTTCCTACTCTGTGTTGACTTCAAAGAACTTTTCAAATAAAAGCATTGAAGAGAAATAGCTGCCCAAGGTCAGCGGGCAACCAAATGGCAAAGTTTTCAGTATAACTGAAGCTCCTAGCTTCATCTTGTCAACAAATTTTGGGAAACTCTATTCTCATTACATACTTGTTTCATATGGATATTTTTGTCATCTTGTCATAGAATAGAATCATACAATGTTTTAGGTTGGAGGGGACCTTAAAGATCATCTAGTTTCAACCTCCCTGCCATGTCCCTCTTCTCAAACATCATGCTGCTTGGTAGATGCCCATTTACTTTCCTGGCAGCTCCTATGTTGATCACAGTTTTCCACTGGAGTTATTCATCAGCCCGTGCCTCCAGAGCAGAGCTACGGACCTAACACAGCTTGTTTTGGCTAAAACTAGAAGCAAAACTTATCCTGATCTTTGCCAGAATAGAAGCTGGATGCAAATTAAGAAACAGTTACTCTTCTGCTACAGTTCATTCCAAAGGAACTACATGAAAAATGGTACTGAACAGAAAAGAAACTAGGTCTTATAATAAAAGCGTACTCATGAGCATAGGAAGGCTCTCAGGAATGAGAAAGACAACTGATTAGAACCATTTTTCTTTTCTCTTATCCCTCACAGCCGTCTTCTAAGCTATCCATATAGTTTTCCACAAGGCTGTGATGTAGAGTGCCAACGGTTACACAGGACACATCCTAGAATCACTTCCAGGTGCTTTATTAACTCCTTTGTAGCTACCGTGTAGCCTTCACATTCTGCTTCAAGTTACGTGTTTCTTTTTCCAGTCCTTACTCACAAAGAACTTTTCAGTCAATCACCTCAAGGAATGAAAGCTGTGAGAAGCACTTCAGCTGCAGCAGCAGAGAATCATAGAATCGTTAGGGTTGGAAAGGACCTTAAGATCATCCAGTTCCAACCCCCCTGCCGTGGGCAAGGACACCCCACACTAAACCATGCCACGCAAGGCTCTGTCCAACCTGGCCTTGAACACCGCCAGGGATGGAGCACTCACAACCTCCCTGGGCAACCCATTCCAGTGCCTCACCACCCTCAGCTGTTAGGACACAGCACAGAGAACAGAGAGGAGGACAAAGCCTGCCGCTCCGCACGGGATGCAGTACGGTTTGCGCTGAGGCCATCAAGCCTCCCTCACCTCTCCTCGCAACCGAGCCCCCGCACTTGCACACACACCGCCCTATTGAACAGCCGCTCCGCCGCCATCTTGTGCTCCCAGCTTCCCGCCTGGCTCCCGCGGAGGAGGAGCCTCAACATGGAGGTTGCGGCGGGGGACGCTGGGAGGGCAATGGCGGAGCCGGAGGCCGAGGGGAGCGGCGGGTGCCCGGTGTCAAGGCGATGTGCTTACTTTGTGGAGAGGAAGAAGCGCTTCTGCAAGATGATCCCGGCTCCCGGGAGGCGTTTGTGCGGGGAGCACGGGCAGCGGGAGGTACCGCGCTGTGAGGGGTGTGAGGGGTGGCGTGAGGGGACCCCGGCGGCTCAGTGAGGGGCTGAGGGGTCGTGTCGTGTCCCGGGTGGGCTGGCACTCATCCCGGCAGTGGCGTGGCCATGGAGCCGCGGGTTATTCTGTTAGGATCCATTCCCATGCTCAGTTCCCGGCCCGCTGTCTCTGTCCCGGTTAACCTCCCTGTCTCCGGAGCGATGCCTGATGAGCCCCGGGTGTCCCGCAGCACTGAATCCTGAGTGCATGCTGAAGTGGCGTTTCTTTTGTTACTAGGAGGAAAACGGCCGAAAAAGGATTCCGTGCCCCCTTGATCCAAAACAGTAAGTAAAATAAATGCTTTTCCTACTCTTTGTCACAGTTCACGTGATAAGTGCTATTACTAATTTTTTCCCCCCCGTTTGGATTTTAGCACGGTATACGAAGACCAACTACAAAAGCATTTAAAGAAATGTAATTCAAGAGAGAAGCCAAAGCCAGTAAGTGCAATGTAACTATAGCAGTATTCTATGATAGTAGAATAGCTGTGGAGGACAGCAGGCACTGCAGTAGGGGCAGCACGGAACCTGAGTGACTACTTGCTGGGGCGGAATTCGCATCCTCCAGTTGTAGTTCCAAATGAAAATGATGAATTAACGTTTCTCTAACGTTCTCTGAGAACAGTCTCTCACAACGCCATTCGGTTCAGATGCTTGGTGAGAGATTCCTCAGAGGTGGCTTCTTTATCGTCTGCCTTTCTGCCTTACAATATTGTACTGTTAGCATCACCGGAGAAGTCTTAAAAGGGTCTTTGGGATCAGTCTAGTAAGCACTGACAGCTTAACTCTTCTCACCCGTGTTCAATCCTGTGTCGGAACAGTCATTTCTGCTTGGGATTCAGGGGCAGACTATAGGGGAAAAAATACTAGGAATATCTTCTTTTGCAGTGCATTCCTCTCGCTATGTACCTTATGGTAAGAAACACTGAAGAACTTATCTTTTTGCTTCCTGGTAATTAACATAATCGGATTTTCTTTTCTTTTTAAAGGTCTATTTTGTTCAGGATATTAATGCAGGTTTAAAAGATGTAGCAGAATTACCAGAAAAACAGGTGAGTACGTTTATTTGTTCTAAAGCTCAGTCCCTACAAAATGTGTTGTAATTTGTGATGTGACTCAAGAGTAAGCAAAAATGAAAAGGTCTTATATTTGTGGGTGGTGCTTTCTTTTCTTTTTTTCTCTTTAAAAAGGTACCTCTCTCTTCTCTGTCCAAAGAAGAGCTGGAAAACTTGATAATTAAGTTGAAAAAAGCGAGTAATGGTGAGCTTCCTTAATTCTGAAAAGGTTTTACATTTAATTGATTAAATATTTCATTGTTAGCTTTGTTGTTGGATACCTATGAAAATGTGAGATACTTGGCATTAAACACGTGAAGTCATAATCATCAAGGCACAGACAGTCCTCTGATAGCTGAATTTTACTCAGAAGAATAAAGTACATTGAGAATGCTAAAACAGTGATCCTTGTTAGATAGCTGATTTCCCTTCCTTTTATGATTTTTGTTTCCCATCCAATACAGGTAACAACACAGCTGTAATAAACATACATGATAGATTTATGGTCCCAACAGACCATTTTGTTAGTGCTACAGGTTGAACTCGTGTCTGAGTATGTTACGAAACCTGAAACTCTTGGAAACTGGAAACCTTTACCTAAAAGCTTTACGTTTGCATGCAGGCCTGGAATTTCACCTTAAGGAACAAATACTGTCCCACCAGGCTTTACAAGAAGCCTTAAATGACCCAAAGAATGGGGAATCTGCTTTCAAGCACTTGAAACAACAGGTATGGACACTACTGATAGCTGTAGATATTTTTAAACATGTGGGATTCTGCTGCTGTAAATTTGAGTGACTGCATTCATAATGCTGGTCACTCCACAGAGAGGAAATCTGGTATACTGTATCACTATGCTCTCCAAATGACAGCATATATATATATAAAACCTTGGAATGGCTGCTTCGTTACATGTTAGTAACAGAAGTTTGTTGGGATACTGAGATGATAAATTGTGTGATGGTGTTCAGAATTTTTACTTATATATTCTTATTTTACATTAGCTCAATAAATCTGAGCTCCAAAAAGGAAAACATTGTGTTTGCTAAGAAGTTTGTAAGAGTTGGTGAGCCTGAGTTTACCTTCTGCATTTTTAATGTATATTGAAGAGCAGGAGTGTTAAGGGAGATGGATTGCATACTGCAGCAAAACAGAAAGATTAGGAAAGAAGACAGTTACAAGTGAGAAATGTCCATTTCCCATACTTTCTTCCCACTCTCTACTCTCCTATGTACATCAAAATGCATAACTGCAGCAGAGAGCGCTCTGCAGGCACAGAGGCTTCCCAGAAAATCCAGTCCAGTGCCCATAGTTTGGATGGCTCCTTCGAGAATCAGCAGAGAAGAATATTATGATGTGTACCTGATCCTGAAAATCCATTCCATGTGCGTGGGGTTCTGTGAGCAGTGGAAGAAAGGCAGAGAGATGCTGACTACCCAGAAATTATAATCCCTTTCCTCTGTACACAAGATATTTCCCCTAATCCCTCATGGAAAGGAAGACCTGAAGGAGTCCCCTGCATTTTGATGAAGTAATCATTTTCTACCAGGCATTACAATGTTCACTGTGTGTATTTGCTTGGCTCATAAATAATCTTTTGATGTTTGTAGGCTTCTATTTTAGGTAACATGGAAAAATTACATTTACTTGGTCCAGGAAGATGTTTTATTGAGTTTGGAGCTGGGCGAGGAAAGCTCTCCCATTGGGTTGATGTTGCTTTGCAGAATGTTGAAAATGTTCAGTTTTTGCTTGTGGAAAGGGCAACTACACGATTTAAGGTAAGAGAAGATTGTCACATTAGCAGGGTATCATTTTTAAACTGTTTTCATTGAAGCTGTCAGTATTTGCTTTTTAGCTTCAAAACCAACATAAAGCCTTTACATGGAAAAAGCTTTGGAAGTGCGATTGCCTACATTCCATACTTTGCCAAAAGCATAGGTATTAGGAAAAACTCTAGGTGTATAATGTTGGAAATGTGCAGGTGTTGGCTTGCCAGGGAAAAAGTCTGGCATTAACAGCTAGAGCCAAATGATAATGACTAGTGGCCAGCCCTACTGAACAAGCTTGTTCTGTTTACACAGGTGGATGGAAAACATCAAAGGAGAGATTCTATATTTGAAAGGCTTCAAGTTGATATTCAACATTTATGTTTAAGTAAGTTCCTTTTTGGCTTGTGTAATCCTGAAATAATCCCAGTTTTACCTTTTGAATACTGGAGGTCAAGTCAGTTTGTACATAGTGTGCTTAAATGGACTTGGTTTTGAAGATTCTTCTCAGTGGTGGCTTGGAGACAGGTTAATGCTGTGTGCATAGATACATACATTTCTATTTCTTTAAATGGTGATTCAAAATGTTTTGCTTTTTATACACTTACAGGCCATTGTTATAGGTGAGAGAGAAACAAAATGAAGCTTGTTTCAAGCTTGCAGGACTAAGTTATTTCTATTAGGGTGCAGAATAAAGTACTGCCTGTCATTGAGATGCTGTGTGTCTCAATGGCATAGAATTTGTGGGGACACCTGTCATCAGGAGATGCATTAGTCATATTTACATTACATAGGCAGTATAGAAAGGCTAAAATGGCTAAATGTGCTTCTCAGCTACAGCATCTAAATTCTCTTAGTTTCTTTTAGAAAAAGAAACTTTCCTTTGGATAGCTTGTAACTATATGTACAGACCACTGCATTTTTAGTAGTGGTAAACATCTATTTCTTTAGTGTACTGAAAATATTTTATCCAGAAAAAAACCACTGTCCTAATTATAATAATAGAAGTTCTGTGATTGTTGTGGATTTTGTGTATGTGTGTTTATTTTCTTGTTTGTTTTTTTTTCCCTCCAGATAAGGTACCTATTCTGGAGAAGAAAAAACTCCCAGTGGTAGGAATTGGGAAGCATTTGTGTGGTGCTGCAACAGGTATGAATTCTCTGTGTGTTACCTGCACACAGTTGGGATATTAGATCTTACAACGTGAATGGACTGAGCTTCCAAACTGCCCTTTTAACCTTTTCTTGCCCTCTACCCCTTTTCTGGTGAACGTAGCAATATCATTCTAAATATATTCTGACTTCAGTGGAATAGTAAATTGATAATAGATGAAAGGCTACTTTAGAAACAAGTAAAACCTGCCTTGTTTTTTATAGAGCAGAACAACAGTGAGTGGTGACATGGGTCACAGATTTTTGAAAGTATCTTTTTTAACACTGTTGCCTCTACTCTGAAATATCTTTCTTTCTAAATCTGTATTGCCTGTCTGAATGTGGATCCCAAGCAAACATATGAGAAGACTGTGTTTCTGTCCTGATGATTTTAAACTAATACACTGTTTCTACTGTTTTACCTCTACTAAGTAGAGAAAAACATCACAGATATGACACCTACATAGGTACTGTTACAAAGATGACAGTCAGGCATTTAAGTACCTGTACATATTAAATAGGTTGCATCCTAGATAGCAGACTTTTAGAGCAGATAATTGCATGTTTTACAGGAGATCCTCCCACAATATGCCACTTTGTTAACCAGAGTAATTTAAATCCACATGCGTAGCACAAATATTCAAGACAAAAGACCCTTAGTAGCTCCAGAGGTATCATAATATTAATTTAGCATTTAGGGGTTTCATGTTTTCAAAGGATGTAATTTTTATTTATTGTAATTTTTGTAATTGTAATTTTTATTTATTTTTCAAATTGCTTTTTGACTTAGTTTGTATACTTTTGTTCTCTGTCGTAAGTACATTCTCAACCAGGATGCAGGCTGTATAAATAATGTCATGGCATTCATTGATGGTTTTTTTTGGGGGGGGTATATCTGTTTTTCCCCAGATCTTGCTTTGAGATGCTTGGTTGAAAGTTATACAACTTGCTGTGATGCAGAAAATGAAGAGCCTGCACCAAAACGCTCTAGGACTGATCAGACAAAGGTGGCTTCCAACAATTCTGCTGATCATGAAAGCAGCAAAGCTGACTGTAAGCCTGTAGCTGGAATTGTTATTGCGCTGTGTTGCCATCACAAGTGTGACTGGACACATTATGTAGGCAAAGAGTTCTTTAAATCAGTAGGACTTGGACCAGCAGAATTTCACTATTTGCAGAGAATGAGTAGCTGGGCCACCTGTGGCATGCGAGAAACCACAAAGCAAGCCTCTGCAAGTGAAGAAAGTGAAGAGCAAACTAATGACACAGAAGAACACGAGCAAACATTCAGCAAGATAGAGAGTGGTCCTGATACTTTACAAGGGTATGGAAATCGTTTTCTAGCAAATTGACTCCTGCAGAAAATGAACATTGTGTGTAGTGATACATGAAACCCTTTGGGGTCCTCAGAATGCATCATTTTACAGAAACTTTTTAATTGATAGAAATACTCTACTTTAAAAATATTTTCATGGACATACTTTTCAAAATCTTTCAAGTCATGCTTGCCTGAACTGAACTGAACTTCTAGTGATTTTAAATAGCTTTTTCTAAGCTTACCTATTAATGTTAATTGACAACACTATTCTTCTGACACCCATTATTGTTTTTTTCCTCCTTTTTATGAAACCAGGATACTTACAGTTGAAGAACGAAAGGAGATAGGCTGCCTCTGTAAACGGCTTATTGATCATGGACGGATTGAGTATTTACAACAACGAGGATACAAGGCTGGGCTACAGTATTACATAGAGTCGGCTGTGTCCTTGGAGAATGTCCTGTTGACAGCTGTCCCAAGTCCATCTTTGATACCAGAGCCAGCTACATGACAGAGCACAGGTTACTTACCTGGATTTTTACAAAGCTAATTCATTGCTTAAAAAAAAAGAGAAAAGTTTTAATCTTTCCTGTACAAGGAAAAGGTCTTTTATTTCCCAGTCTGAGTGGGAATTCCAAATATGCAAACCAGTTCGCATCAGTGGAAAAATAAAATCCCTAGGAATATTTGGAGCCTGTTGTACGCCTCTTTGCTAGGATTAAGTATGCTTGGTGTTTTCTTCCATTCACAGTTACATTCTTTATTCAGTAGCATTCATGACAGGAGAAGGACCAGAAGTGCTGCTTTCCACATTGCCTGAAAGACAGTGGGTTAAAATAAGAGAAGTTAACATACTTTATTTTCACTTTGAAGTTCAGGATAGCTTTGTATTTCCTCTTAGGTCTAAGTAACCATAAGCTTGTGCTGCTAGGGGAGTCTGTTAAGGGAAAAAACTTTGTAAACTGTCATCTTGATGTATTTTTGCTAAATTTATGATTCTTGCATGAATTATTGATGAAGAGAAAGCTGGTTCAGTGTTCTGACTAAAGAGCCTTTCAGTCCTTCAGACTTTTAAGTCTTCACAATAGATATGAAATGTTCCCTTGGATCTTCATTTTAGTTGCAGTGAAATTCTCTCTGCAAGTAACAGCTGCCACCTGCACATGTGTTCAAAAGTGCTTGTTTTCATAGAATCATAGACTCCCAGTCTGGTCAGATTTGGAAAGGACCTTAAGATAATCTAGTTCCAGCTCCCCTGCCATGGGCAGGGACATCTCACCCTAGACCATGTCACCCAAGGCTCTGTCTGCACCTTTTAGCTGTTATCTTTGAGATTAACAGTGTTGTTTAGTCACAAGTGATGTAAGAATAGGAGAAAATTGAGGTGGGGTTTTGTTTAAGTGACTGAATTTGCTGTCAGTGATAGCAAGTGGTGGGAAGCATCTGTTTATCATGGGGGTCTCCCCTTACATGCTGCTTTGATAGTCACCATATGGACAACATCAAGAAATAGGTAAAGTTGAGGTTCGTAAGACAAACAGCGCTGGAAGACCCACGCTGTGTAAACGAATGAAATTGCAAATACTAGAGCCAGTCAGCAACTTCCAGTTATGCAGGCTGTAGGTAACTAATTCCAATATTTCATGGTTGCAGCATGCTCCTACTAGAATATATGCTGTTGATGGGAAAGCTCCAGGGCCAACCCCTGATAAACTCTGCCCTACCCTCAGTAAAAATCTGTTCACAGCTGTTTTGGAGAATGTTACTCACTTATTTATTCATGTTTTATTTGTATACATATCCTGGCTTGCTTTTATCCAGTTTATCCTTCCCTTCCTCACTGTATTCCAGAGAGATCAGAGTTAATAAAAAAGCCATACCTGTTTTCCTAAGAGACTCCTGGATATACACGTGCATGAATTCGATGCCGAACATTTCCTGTTGCTCTTCCTCTTCTTCATTCTCACATGGAGGGAGTGTTACCTCTAACTCCAGTGGGTTGTCCCTGAAGTTGACAAATCTGACAGTTCACCAAAAAAGGTTACTCTTGCAGTAGGTTTTGTCCAGCCATGACAACTCTTTTGAGACTGAACTAAAATTCCTCAAACAGTATTTTCAGCAAATGAAGTCTTTCCTTACACTAAACTTGCCGCTATACCGGTAGTGTGAAGTAAACTAAACCGTCCCTCGGCCTATGCTTGATATATTTGTTTAAAGAGTTGCTGCTTCTTCCAAGCTAGCTGAAAATAGGGGTTGTCTTAACTGGGTTAGATTTGATTTTAGACTAGCATTCTTTCTCTCAAACAGCCAGCATCCAGTAATC
Source organism: Loriculus beryllinus (assembly GCA_039877255.1). Lineage (NCBI taxonomy): Eukaryota > Metazoa > Chordata > Aves > Psittaciformes > Psittacidae > Loriculus > Loriculus beryllinus. The sequence goes on from JBCJKH010015391.1 coordinate 10,726, forward strand.
CAAGTGAAAATGGAAACAAAAGGAAACTTTCACATGATACAAAATAGTATTTGTGATTCTACCCATTAAAAATGTACATCCGTTCTTTTTTTATTTCTCAAATGAAGCACAGGAGAGTTTTATCTATATCCTTACACCTGAGCCTTTTTGTTTAATTCTGAACAGTTGACTTCTCTGGGCCAAAGTTCCACTTTGTGTCATTTTTATGCTTGACATGTGTTTTTCCTGTCTTGACTCTTGGCTTTAGAGAGTGATAGCAAAGGACAATTAGAAATGAGCATTTGGACCTTTTAGAAATGAGAAAATGTATTACAGTCTCCTTTTCCATTTGGGACTGTAACCATCATAGCTTACTTGGTTAAGTGAGTGAGGATACCCAAAGCTTTCTTAACCAGATCCTCAACTGTTGTGAGCCAGTGTAATTCTACTGGTTTATATGGTATTGTGTCTATCTGTACAACCATGGACACGTCTTTTCCACTTCCTTAGTATCACTATGATACACAGCTCAAGGGAGGCTTTAAAACTTATCTGCTAGTATTTATGTTTCTGTTACTTTTTCTTACCTCAGACTTGTCATGTCCTTCATGCAAGCTGGAATATTCTTGAGTTTGTTGTTGCTAAGAACAAGAGTACTAAGATTTTTCATATTACCAATGGTTTCTGGCAAAGAAGTTATCTCATTCCTTTGGAGCCATAAAGTGTGGAGATTTTCCATTCTGTAAAACAGTTATTGGTGCAATCAATCAGGATTTAGAAAATTAATCTTATCAATTACTATAAAAGTAATTCATTTTTACAGTCACATAAGGCACTTCTATTAAGAATACAACAATTCTGACAGGAAACCCCATATCCCAGATAATCTCTTAACCTCTGGTCAAAAATGTCATTGGTAAGAAATTATAATTTGATAATTGACACTGAATTGGTTTATTGAATGGATTTTTCCAGCTTATCCAAAATACCACATTAGGGCTGATAAATCTTAAATTTGCAGTGAGGTTAACATTGAAATAATCTTTTGAATTAGGATTTAATAAGGAGAATTTCAATGGAGTTGAAACTAAAACATCTTTGAGCTTTATTTACCTGTCAATTGCATCAGGAAGCTCCTGGAGTTTATTCCCCCCCATATCTAACCATTCTAGATTTGGCATGTTGAGAAGGGCTGAAGGGATGCCTGTAAACTGGTTCATGCACAAATCTATGTGGGAAAGCTTCTTTAAATCACTGAGCTGAAAAGAAAGGGAGGTTTAATGGAATAGCTGTTGCATTAGAGCAGTGCTGTAATAATGTTGACCGAAACAAAGAAACACTTTGAAATCATCAGGACACATTTTGAAGTTCATAGACACAGCACGGTTTGTGAGTTACATCAGCTGATAATACCTGACAGTTACAGTTCTCACCTGGAAGGTAGGTAGGTTTGAAACTCAACAGGACAGAACTAGGTATTTGCCATGAACTGTCAATTTAAAAGCTGTTACTTGCAGCATGTAACCTGTATCCACATGGATTTTATACCTTCTGCATACTGATTAATAGTGGATAGTTTCATTTGAGGATTTTTTGTTGTTTGTTAGGTATTACTGTTTGGACTCACGCAGTTTTGCAAGGCACTGATTGCTGTCAACTATTGCCACTACTTAAATAAAACAGGTAAACATGGTTACATATTAAGCATCTCTATCTAGAAGTCTAATACCTGGAGATGCAGGGCTCGCTCACATTTAGGTCAGCCCAAATTAAAGCTCAATGGTAGGCAAGCAGTTGTTTTTTATTCTCTTTCCACCACATGTAACTGCAACTGTTCTGTGGTGGCAATACAGGATTCTAGTTTCTAAGAGTTTTCTTCAGCAGTTCTGTCAGGAGCTCGACCTTTGCTGCTTGCCTTAAGCATCCCTTGAAGCCATCATCAAAAAACACCTTGTATGTGTTACTTTTTTGATCTTTTGACACAGAAAACTCTTCTTGAATTCATGCCTCTACAGAAAAACCCAACCCTTAAAACCCTATGTTAGCATTCTTTCTCTCTTCCTACCCCTCTTTCTGGGAGTGGGCAGGGAAGGAAGCAAAGCAGGTCAGCAGTTGGTTACAGCTAAGCAATGTAATGGTTTCAAAATATAACCTTAATTGTTAGCCACCCAGATTAGACACTTTCAAATCAGCATAATCTATGACAAATTTGGCAAAATCCCTGTCAACAAGGAAGCAATCCAAACATGTTTACTTTATGGACTCTCTGAGTGCAAGACTTAAAACTCCTTTGCAGCCATGGAGGATTTGAGGATAACTGTTGACATTGATGAAAAGAACTATAGGACTTTCTCATATTAATGCTCAGACAGAGAGGGAACCAGTTTGCGTCCTGGTGTCAGAATAATTTTTCCCTTGTGTGAGGAAATTTGAGATGTCCTGCTGACAGGAGGTTGACTGAGTGTCAAACTTGAAGGGTGGAATCAACCGTATAGTTAATACCTAGTCAGGTATAACTAGTCAGCATCCTAAATTCATCTTGCTCTTCAGGAGTGCAAAGATAGGATTCTGTCCCAGTGAGTTTACAATGCAATTTAGAAAATGGCAGTGACTATCATAAATGACTGGTAGCTGGAGTTCACAAGAAAAAATGTCACAATGACAAGGTGTAATTCACATGGTTTTGGTATACCATTTGAGGCTGACAATGCATGTAAAGTCAAAGCTACTTGTGACACAGCTTTGGGATAGTTTTATAATATCTTGTCACCTCGCTGTTGGCTCGTCAAAACTTGGGTAACAGGACAATTTATGAAATCTTTTCACAGGGACTTAAAAAGGAGTATTGCTCTATAAGAAGAAACAAAGTTGCATTTTATGTAGCACATCAGTATTTGCAAGCCACTTAAGAGACTTGGAATTAGCTATCTGGCTTCTTTTTCCTAGGTTTTGTGAACATTCACAAGTCAGGTCGACTTCTGTGCTCCAATTTTTCCGTCTATTCAGAGCTTGGATGCTCCAGGCTTTGGTGTGGCTGCCTGATGTCCTTCATGCAGTCTGTGGCTCGGCAGTGACAGAGGAGTCCCAGTTCCCCAAGTGGGGATTGATACACATTGCTCACTTAAGCAGAAAGAGAGCTGATAAGTATTGTGGTCCAAGTGCTTATAAGTACTGTGGTCCAAGTGCTTATAAGTACTGTGGTCCGAGCCACTCTCACCTAGCTCTAAAAAAGTAAAAAATCTCCAGACATACTAGTAAGAATTTGGAGGACCTATACCCCACATAGCTGGATGATGTATATGCAGGCTCCTCTGTGGCAGAGGACCCCCACATTACGCTGGGATGAGAAGAGAATACTTGGAGACCAGTGAGTGACTTGTTAAGGACAAAAAACAACATGAGACAGTTTAAGATTGTTAAGTTTGTTAATATTATTTTATTAGTAGTATCAGTAATATTAGTATTACTATTTTTTACATTATCATTATTAAAATTTATTTACTAATTAGATACTTAATAAAGACCCAATTTACCTAAGTAGAATTGTGTTGTGCAATGCGTAATGGGATGATTATACAGAACCATGACATTAGATTGTTGTAGTCAGTAGGATTCCTTTGGCAAACCACTGTAGTTCAACGGTATGAGTGTTTAGCATAGCTCATGACATGAAATAATACTAGTGAGCAATAAGACCAGTATTACTGGGGCCATTGCCATGAGGTAGAAGTGTGGAATATGTGGTATATGGAAAGATTTACAGCAAAAGTTTCAAAGGAGGGATGTGATAAGCTACTCTGGGGTTCCTGAATGT
>JBCJKH010015391.1:17532-34738 GCA_039877255.1 Loriculus beryllinus
AGTTAGGATATTCACACAGGAGAGGATTTTCATATCTGAATTTAGGGGATTTAGTATATGTGCTAATATTGTCACCACAGAACACAGTTCTTAGTTTGACCTGACACTATTGCTAGATTCTAACCAGTGGGAATTCTCCTGGAGTAACAACTAAAGAATTCAACCCTGAATGAGCTTGAGCAGAGCAGCTGCACTCTTCTGCAATGTAACACATGGTGTAGCCTCTCAGATACTTAAAGAACTACAATTTACCTACCTTCCTGCAGACCTCTGTCTGAATTCCTTTTCCTTCTGTAATTCCTCATTTATCTTGTGTATTCTTACTTCCCAGAGTGTCTTCACAGCAGTGAATGTTCCAACACAAACTGCAGTTTCATTCATGATCCTTACATGTTCAGGTAGAGTCACAGGAATCCGACTGTGAATTTCAGGCTCAACAGATCAGTATATGCACTAGTTACAAGATGGGGAGTGTGATACAAAACCTAAAATGCTGCAATATCCACTTGATTATCTCGTTAATCTTAGTTAATGCATAGTGCTGCCAGAATCTTACTGCCCGCTTTCTCTTTATAAAAATAGATAATTGCATGCAGTTACATTTACTTATAATAAGAAATGGTATCCTTGCAATCTCTCTGCATTCTTAGTGAACAACTGCTTCTCTCCGTTCCTTCCAGTGGCAGGCTGAGTACTGACTATAATTACTAAAGGCAGACATGAGCAGTCATTCCCTTTTCAGGAAGAAATTCAGCTGTTACCTGCATTTTAAGGCAGTTAAACCCTGATAGCTGCATCCTGGCAGCTACCTCGTATAAATACTTGTAACTAAAGGAGTTTTGCACTTCAGAGAAACTGAACTGTTGCTGGAAGTGAATGAGGATTCTCTATTTGCATTCACTTTCTTCACAGTTTAAGTCATTATAACACATTTTTAGTTAGTAATGCATTCCTTTTCAGAAATAAAACGTTTTAAAATCCTTCAGATCTCTTTGAAGGTCTCTTCTTGTAGCCCTGCTGAGTGTCAGGAACCACATTTAAAACAAAACCTCAGCCTAAAGTGAGGCTGAGTCCTTAGTGAGATAATGAACACAGATTTTCTTGAGGAGCAGCAAAGCAGGATCCTCAGTTATCCTGAGCAGAGTACCTCTCTAAAAAGCATTCTTCTTGCTGTTACTGTAGTCATTTGGGGAAGGGCTTGTTTGGAAATAAACTGGAGCCAAGATAGTGATATTCAGATAAGCCCATGGGGCTCAACTTCATGCCAGCACTCAGTGTACTCTGAACACTGATGAGCTGAATGCTCCTGTTCCATGCTTTTACTAATACACATAGGGACAAGTAAGGAAAATGTCTTAGATATCCAATTCAAGCTAAAAAGTGAGTAAAACTGTCTTCCAAACGAGCAGGTAGATAACAACAAAACGGGAATTTCAAGTCTTTTTATGCATGTATTTCCCTACAATTGCTGCAGGTCTGTCTTTCTGAGAAATCTTTTCTATCATGTTCCGTTACAATTTTGTGTGGCATGGATAAGATAGAATTGCTCAGTGAACATTTGTGTGTTCAAACAGCTCTATTTGATGTTGGCCATGTCTTTTGTAACACAGTTATTTGTAAAGCCTGATTGTACTGAGCTCAGTTAATCAAAAATGTACAAGCAAATGATAAGAAATAATTGTCAGGACTGATTTTCGTTGTAAAGACAGCATAAAAATCTAATTCTAATGCTTGAATAAAGAAGAGCCTGGGCCAATATTAAGGATTCTCAACTGTTTGCTGTTTGTTAAGGAGGAATTTCAGGATTTGATAGGCGGCACAAACAGCAACCCCAATGCAGCACAATGCAGTCTGGCATTTGGGCTCCTAAGGAGAAATTGAATTTTTTCCTGGATAAAAGAGGATTGTATTTTTTTTCCCTTCACCACATAAATGTGATCACATTTACTAGTTTGAAGGATTAACTTCTCTTTCAGTGGTCCTCATTGTAATTACCTTTCTCATTTCTCACCCCAATATGCAATAGTATGAGGGGTTTTTGCTCTGATTAGGACTTACAATTTAAATAGTTTTCTTTTTCAGGATTAAACTTCTACTGAGATGAAGTGATTTACCTGATCCATCATTTCTTGTCTAGAGACATGTTTTGAATTGTAAGCCTTTTTAGGTAGAAAAGTTGGTATCTTTTTATATAAACTGTGCAGAAAAGGGGCACTTCTTAAAACTTGTACTATTAAAACCAGTATTGGACTAGACAGTTGAAACAATACTTATTTTTAGTAAAGCTTACACTGGGCAATGCTCTTTTGCTTTGGAAAGCATATTATTCAATAAATACTGCTTTAGAACCATGAAACATGAAAGAGAGCCTAAGTATATGACTTTGTTTTCACAGAGATTTAATTACATTATAACAGGACTACCATCAAAAGCTTCTTATTCTTAGATCTTATTATTTCTCGGGAAAATAAAACCCATAATAATCATGCAATCACAACCAATGATTCAGAATTGAGCTCCCAAGCATGGCTGTAAAACAGCTGCACATTTACTCCCAAGTAACCAGATCTCCCCACAACTTCACCTCCAAGTATCTAAAAGAGTTTAACAACAACGTACCTCAATTACTTGGTGTTGTCAAGGGTCTTCTGGGACTCATGGCTTTCTGAGCAAAAGCAGAGGTAAGTTACAAACCTGGCCTGTGCTAACGAAACCATTTAAAATCCTCACTCAGACTCCAGTGCAATGTCAGTCTAGTTCTAATTTTAACCTATGCTGAGAATAGAAGGTATCACATGAGACACTCTGTAAAACCCCCATTTACCACTCTTACAGTCCTCCCAGTATGCTGAACATGACTGGAGTCCCAGTAACAAAAGCTACAAACTGGGGGACAGAAAAAAGAACTAAGAAGTACTTGTTATGCTCCACAATGAAAAAGAAGCTAGTTTTGAATTCAAAATGACAGCTACTTGCTTTACTCCAGCAATGGTTCTCTGCAAGATAACTGAGCTAATAAACAGCAACACTAATTAGGCTAGCAAAAGCATTACATCACTAAGCATTTTCCTTGTTACTTAGGCCCATTCTGAAGAATTCTCTTGTTGGAGAATCTTAGTGCAAAATATCAAAGGCCAGACAGAAAAGTAATCCATACTGGGTGTGCAGAGGGTTATTACTCACCCAGTTTCATGCTTCCAATCGTTAAACATTCTTAACGCTCTATCTCTTTAAAGAACCCTTGAAGAAGGTAAAGAACAACTCTATCAGAATCCTTTTTTTCATCCACATGGGGAGAGAGCAAGAATCACAGGGATTTAAGGCAGAAGCTCTAGAAGAGGATAATTCTAACCAATTCTTGCACTGGAATGGAAACTGTGAAGAGGAAACTTTAAAATTGTCATTCATTTGGTTATAAGCCTTTTTGAGTAGAAAGAATTTTTCCTCACTATTAACACTACCACATAGGATTTTATAACCAAAAAGACCCTCTCCAGTCCATGACCAACTAAATAAACACCTGAACACCAACACCTAAGTAAGAAGACACTGACTGCTTTAGTTTTCCATCTTCCAGCCTTCTCCTATGGTTTTGGTTTGGATTTTTTTTTTCTTCCTTTAAAGTTATGCAGAAGCAAAAATGATCCAGCAGGTTCTTTGGTACAGGCATTTCTTCTTTCAGTTTTAGTATAGATTCTGTGTCACAGTGGTTTCTAATCAGTGTTTTCTGTTGATCTAAAAAAGTCATAACTAAAAATCTAACTACTTCATTTCAACCTCCTTAAGAGAAACAGATAATTGGAGCTAGGGAAAACCAAATAACCTTCCCTTTTGTTGCAGCTTTGAGAGGCAAAGAAATTTCAAACTCCTTGTGTAAGCAAAAGTATTGTGTCTCAAATACTTCTGATTCACCTTATTGCTTTCGATCACACAGTCATGTTTCCTCAATTGACTTTCTCCATGATCATCAGATTGAAAGACACACTGTCCAGACTAAGCTGTTACCACAACAACATCCTTGTAGGAAAGCAGAATGTGTTCTTTTGGGAGTCCTGGGTGCAGGAGGATCTTTAAGACAAGTAGAAATTCATCAAGAAGAAATAGCAATTTGTCACCTGCATGGAACTGCCTGCAGAAAATGAACAAATAAACCCACTATTACTACAAGTCTTTGTGGCTTTAGTTTTTTATTAGGAATAAATGAATCTGATAAAAATCAAACAGGTGAAAAGCATGATACATTAGTCAAACTTTGCAAGAAATGACCTAGATAGAAAAGACTTTTATACCACAATAGAAATACAAATAGCACCTTACATGTATGCTCCCATGCTCTCTTCCCTACATTACCAGTTTTCCTCTTGCTCAGTCTCAGCATCAAGGATAGCAGAGATTCTGCCTCTGGTAGCTTGTGTCTTGCATCTTCACAGCTAATGCAATCGACAAATTTGGTCTACAGTTTTGGAAAATGCTCCTGTAGAGGCAATTTTTGATGTATCTAAAGAAAGGAGAAAAATGTCCATTTTGTGCCTCACAAATTCATTTTTAAGGCCATGTAACTGTTTTCTCTTGTGTCTGTTTGCAACTTAGATTTCTAGCAGGAATTTATACCCATCAGTTTTCTTCATCTCTCCTCTTAAATCACCAGTGCAAACTTCATCATCTGTTCAGTTTACCTTAAAGCCATATGGCTGTTGCCTGTTTGGAGGCACTAACTTGAACCTGTTCATCATGTGCCTCACATCAGAGTTTCAAAAGTCCTTATCTGATACAGTGATTTTTTTAATGTTAATTCCTCATTGTATCTGATTAATGTGTCAAACTTCAGTACCTGAACACCAATGCACCAATGAACACCAATTCTGCTTCCTGTCAGGCTTTCCCGAGGACAGAAATCCAAATGAGATCCTCAGCTTTTTCTTTTCTTTCTTTCTTTTGTCATAGACAGATGCTTTCTATACAAAACAAAAATAACTGGAAGGTACTTAAGGCCTGCAGCTACTTCCAGCTTATAAAAATACTGGATATTCTAGAGTATTAAGGTCTTGACAGTTATCAATACATGTTATCAGCAAGCATTTCAATAAATATGGCCTCTTAATTTATAATTTGATAAAGAGTACCTGTGCAAGTAATTGCCAGGAAAAAGTGGACTAGCAAAAGACTCAAGAGGTTTATTCAGTTAAACAACAAAAAGCTCTCTGGACATCTTACATCAGAAGCATAAAAGGCATTTTATTTGTATATTATTTTTTGAATAACTTCTTTTGGAAATTTGGATAATAATTATTAAAATAAATGCATGTGTCCAACGAGGAAGAATTATGAGCATTTCCCTTCAAAACAGGTTAATCAGATTATAAATACTGCAGATGTAGATCGGTGTCATACGGTCACACCAGCCTCACAACCATATGTATTAGAAAAGGCAAAATAAAGACATTCATTCCATCACCATAATCAGAAGTCACCCCATGATCTATTAAGTTTTGCAGTCTCCTGTAGAAGAAATTACAGCACTGTTAATTAAAAGAAGCAATGACCGATAGGCTGATACCAGCTGTTGAGAACTTTTAACCACACAATATGATATACTAATGTGCGTAGCAAAGGGCATGTGCTAGCAGTGCCAGCTTTAGTCATTATTCAGTCTAACTGATGAAGTCAGAAGGCATATTCCAGTCTGGGTTTCCTTTATTTAAGGTCTAGCAGCATGGAAGCAGGGTTTTCCAAGTAAGATTTCCATAAGTTCGAAAAGCGGGCCATTGTAGCTCCATCAATGATGCGGTGATCAGCCGACCAACTCACGTTCATTATCTGTGCTTTAAATACTTCACCTTTTCCATTAAACCGAGGAAGAACCTACACATCAGAAGACAAGAAAAACCAGGAATAGGAAATACTTTCATTAACAAAGCTTTATTTCTTTTACCATTAAGTTGTTAATCTAAATCTAAACATTTTGCTACATGAGACAGACAGCAGTAGGGCCATTGAAAAAACAAAGGCTTGCACTGCAGATCAGGATATATTGCAAGCCTAAATAATAAACAGTCATATCCTGTTTCCACCAACACGGAGATACTTGAAGTAGCAAAAACCTTTCTTGACTCAAAAGTCTCTTCCTGAAGAGTTTATTGCACTGTTAGTGCTCAAAGTGAAGGCTTTTTTAAACCATTTCCTAAACAAAAGGCTTGAAGGAAAAACACAGAAAAAGTGATTTTAATTTAATATTGACTTCATTGCCACCATTGATCTCAAATGTCTGTATTAAAGATATAAAGCCTGAAATTCAGGAAATATGAAACACCTTCCACCATACAGAGTGCTGTATGAATTCACTTATCTGGCTCATGAAACTAAACTTCATTATCAGAATACTTTTTTAATCTCATGTTTTCTCCTTGATGACAGCAAAAATGCTATCACCATGTTGCAAAACCTGTAAGAATATATTTGTGTTGTTTCTGCATAACTAGAAGGCTAAACATAGATGCGAGTGTAATATAACAGGATTCTAGAAAACAAATCTAAACCCTTGACACAAGAGACTTCTATTTAAACATCTGGTGTCTCTAAAAATGTCACAAAACTTTTCAGTCACAAGCTATGCAGCTTCTGTAACATAAAGAGGAAATATTTATGCAAGAAAAACAAACAAGAGACATTCTCCTTACACATGAACTTAGTTAAACACTCATATCACTGAGGGAAAGTGAATATACCTGAATCTTTCCAAGTGCTCCAATAGCTACCTCAGGAGGTAGTATCACAGGTTTGGTGTAAGTGCCACCAATCTAGAAAAGAAAAAGTTAGGGATATTAATGAAATTAACTTTGTTTTAAGCAGACTACCTCTTGCATTAATTGCCACAGGGTTTGTTCATTACATATTAAACTCTGCTAAGGCATTTATTTCAGTTTTCAGCCTAAGTTCCCATTTTTCCAGTACTTACTGTGCCAACGTTAGAAAGGGTGAATGTTCCTCCCGTGAGGTCACTGGTTCCCAGCTGTCCTGCAGAGCCCAGGGACTGTAGACGATTCAATTCAGAAGCAATCTCAAACACGCTGCAGGCTTGCACATTTTTCACATTTGGGACAATCAAACCTTGCTCTGTATCCATAGCAACACCGATGTTGTGCGAAGCCTGCAATCAGTTTCATTAACTGGGTATTAACATAAGCAGTAAACATAAAATCTATGTCCCATAGAAAAGCACTTGAGTAAGTCTTCCCTATGTATCTTTTTAACTTAGAAAGTGCTGTCTGTGGCAGGAGCTGCAACTCCTCTATACAGCCTCGACAGGAGAAGGGGATGCAAAAGTTTCAATTATTCCCTTTTCACATCTGCCAAGTGCAAATTTATTTTGGCAAATACTAAATCCTGGTATCAATTTCAAACTGCAAATATTTGACTTTAGGATGATCATATGGGTAACAAAACATGATTAGCAGGTTTTAACAAGTTCACTAACATTAAAAGGAAACTGAGTTGCCTTTCCTTTTCTAGAAAGAATAGGTAAGGATTCATCTGAGAGATAGTGATAAAACAGCATGAAAGAAGTTTGTACTGCAAGGAGCATGTACACATCACTTAAGAAAAAATTCCCTGCCCAGAAGAATCAGTCCAGCACCTTGTATGAAAATGAACTCATTTTTACCAAAGCTGAGTTTAAAATAATAGTTTAATACATAAGAGTTGAGTGCTGGAACAGTGGAACCACTGTGCCATTACTAAAAACTGCACTAGTATTTATATGTTCTTATTTTTAAATGCTTAGCTCATCTTCAGGTGAAAAATAAGAAATCACTAGATTAATATGCATTTTTAAGGCCAGCCTAAATAACAAATTGGTTCTCATTAAGGAAACTACTGAAATGAGATCAATAATAAATCAAATCCAATCTTAGAATCTAGACACACAAACTACTTGCTAGCACAACACCAAAGTTTTGGTGAAACACTGCATAGGGTGCCCAGAGAACCTGTGGCTGCCCCGTCCCTGGCAGTGCTCAGGGACAGGTTGGACACAGGGGCTTGGAGCAAGCTGCTCTAGTGGAAGGTGTCCCTGCCCATGGCACGGGTTGGGACTCAAAGAGCTTTAAGTCCAGGATTCTAAGCTACACAAATTTTTTTCCAGCACAACACTGTAATTTCGGTTCTTGCAATGAACTTGGGCATTCTAAAAGCCCTTGTCAGCTGTTAGTTTAGGTTTTCTGCTCATAACTTTTATCAGTACATTACAAACCTTATATGTGACATTTTGACAGTTTTCATCCAAAGAAGCATTAAGAATGGGATACTGCAATAACCCCAGAGAGGCTGCCTGGTAAATAGAAAAGAAAAAACAAAAGGATAGATTTTTATACTTTAGAATTGGAGAGTTGCATGGAAAGGATAGAAGGGTGGGAGACAATTTAGATTAATAATAATATGGCTTAAATTCTCCTAAATTTGTCTATTGATTCTCTGTCATTATTATGATATCAGAAGAAAAAGGTAACTTACAAAACCAAAATATATATCAGACAGACATATGAAGAATGATAATCCCTTTGCCAAGTATAACTGAAGTTGAATTTGCTTTTATTTCCATTCCACAATTCAAATCAAATATCCCAAGACAAAAATTATGAGATTCAGCAGCAATGTCATTCTCAGCTCTCCACTTAGATGAAAATTATTTCAAGGAAGTAATATTAATTTCCGCTAAAGAGAGGGAGCAGAACAAATGCTTCCTTAGCACCCTAATTGAAATAGCATCACCAGAAGTTTCAGACTAAGCTATACATTCAATGTCTTCACTGATGCCAACAGTTGGAAATGGAACCATGGCAATTAAATTAGTGCAAGTGTTTGGTCTTCTGAACAACAGGAGAGACATACTGATTCACCTAAGGGATTCATTACTGACCAAAGATATAAGAATACTTACAATATTAATTATGCATTTCACATGAGGTTTATTTTAACTGAGCTCCTAAAAATACTGACAGCTTCCCAAATTTATTTTATGTAATACAAACACCCAGTGATGCATAACCCCATCACAAATAATGCTTTATCTGCTCCATCCCTTCCCATTAATATTTAAAAGACTTTCCATTATATTAAAATAGCCCTAACTACAATTCCAATAGTAAATTGATAGATAACCAAGAAAAGTTGAGACTTGTGCCCTGTAATTATTCAGATGATAAAGAGGTGCTTCAGACTTACAACACCATTGATCAGATTTTGACCACATCTGCGTAAGTGCTCTGCTAAAGGTCTCACCTTTATGAAGAAAGGCATAAAGGAAACCTTAATTCCACGTATCTGGGCTACAGGTTTCAGCTCTTCTCGCAGCTGCACAAGCTGAGTCAAATCAATCTCATCACAGTAACAAAAGTGGGGGATCTTCAGGGCTGCACTCATAGTCTTTACCATTGCCTTGTGAAAACCTGAAAAATATTCACTGACTTCTTAAACCAATAAAATGAGCTTCTGGCAAGTTATGGTGAAATTTCAGTTATTTGTTTCCATTAAACAAATTATACAACTTAAAAAACCCCAAACAAAACCACAACAAAGAAAGGACATGGTGAAGCTCACTTTAGGATCAACTGTTCAGCACATGCAACTCAATTTTTACAATTGCAATATTTCAGAATATATTACTGCATATCTCTCCTATGTATGTATTTGACATCATAGTACAGTAACCTGCGCTACTCATTCCAAATAAACACTACCTGAAAGGCAAGCAAAACGCCTTTTATTTTCCTATTGTAATGTGATTTTTCTTATTTTATGTATTTTGTTGCACACTTCTCCAGAAGTGTGGATACTAAAGTATGCTTAATCATATTAAGCACAGATAAACCCTCAAATTCATGGCACTTTGCCACTAATTATACTTCACATGTGTTTCAGAACTCCTACCTGTTTCAGCACAGATTGAAGAACCAAAGACTAAAAATGAGTAAATGCAACTTGGAGCCCAATTCCATCCAATCAAAACATGGGCAATTATTTCATAAAATAATTATTTAATGCAACACCTAACAAAGCACATTTTCCTATCACTTACTTGCATGACAATAACATGAAACACACTCCCGTCAAAAAGAACCATCTGTTCAAGGAATAACATTTACTGGTAGCCTACTATGAACTTGGTCTCAAGATTTTATATTGCATTATTTACCTGTTATAGGTTCAGTTTTATCTTTTCCTGAAAACACAATGGGTCTGGAAACAGGCACAGGAATTTTGCGTGCTTTATCCTTTGGAGGAGCTGGCACAGTCTCTGATTTTGGCAAAGGTGGAATAATTTCAGCCTTTGGTGATGGAGGCAAAATAGCTCCTGTTTGTTTGGCCAAGTAATTGAGTATATCTTCTTTAAGGATTCTGTTATCTTTCCCTGTTCCAACAATTTCACTCAATTTAATCTGAAAAGTACATAACAAGCTATGACACTTTTGTTTTACAGCAATATAAAAATACTCTATATTGTGAGCCACAATAAAAATTATTTCAGTTATTGATCGAACATACCTACAGTTTTCTCTCCCTTTCTATGATTTATTAGGTACTCAATACTGTTCAAATCCTTCAGAAGGCCCACTGGATGCCTGTCTGCATACTTTAGGCAAGAACTATGAATACTACTTACCTCTTAATTACCTCCCAGAATCAATATGAGACCCTTAGTGACATGGTTTAGTGGTGCCCTTTGCAGTCCTGGGGTAACAGTTGGACTTGATGAGCTTAGAAGGTCTTTTTCAACCTAGTTGATTCTATGATAAATCTGAGGAAAACTATTTCCACTGAATTTTCTCTGCTTATTTATTTTTCTCCTAAAAATGCACCACGAGCTTTCAAAGCCAAAGGAATATTCATAAATTCACAGCATAAAAAGAATCAGAAAAGCTCACCTAGTATATCCTCTGCTCTAATACAAGTCTGAAAAACAGAACAAGGTAGCCAAAGCTGAGATTCCATTCTCCCCCCTCCCTCCTCTCTCCCAGGAACCTAATCTGATACTTCTGATTTTTATTCTAAAAGGGTTTTCTTAATCTCCTGCCTAAAGCATCTCAGCTGCATTTTCAGCCCAGTAATTCTTTTTCTATCCACCATAATCATCAGAAAGCACAATCCTCTTCATCTTTACAACAGTTTTTACACATATGAAATGTATTTGGAAACAAGCCATTTCTCACTGTACTCTCCTCTAGATCCATGTTCTCCTTGTCAGTCCAACTGCTATATAAAAGCTGGATAAAATGTAGCAGGACCTGGTTCAGCAAACTTACATTGTTCTCCATGGCCAGACGACGAACTGCAGGGGTTGCTAATGTTTTGTGACCTTTTATCTCTTGGTGTGTGTGTTCTTCATGAGACATAGGAGGTGCTTCAACAACATCTTCTGCTGCAGCAACACCTGCAAACAAAAAATTAGCTTTACTACATTATAAGCATTTCTTGAATTCCAACCTCAACCATTCTGTGATTGCATGACAGATGAGGGTTTTAACACTGGGACAGGATGGGATGGGAACACAGCATGCTAAAGGCTGCTGCTTAAGCTAAATTTTCAATAGGGAGTGTTGAGACTTTAAATCCTAATAAAGTATCACAGCTTTTTCTACTTAGTTTTCTTGACTTTATAAAGGGGTAGGAGGGAGAGAGAGAAATCAGTTTTAAGAGTTTCAGGAGGAAAAAGTAAACTGTCACTGATGGCTTTATGACAACAAACATAAAACAGGAGAGAGAAAGGCCCAGTTTACAATACCTTTTGAAGCATCGATTTCAATGTCCACTAGTGGTTTTCCAACATAAGCAATTTCATCTAAACTATAATGGAGTTTTCTAATGATGCCATCATAACGACTAGTAATAGTAACAGAAGCTTTATCGCTTTGTACTTCACAGATGCTATCAAACTGAGACACACTATCACCTTCCTTTATATACCTAAAAGAAAAAGACAAGGGCTAGTATAAAACATGTTAAGTGTAAAAATCCATGCTGCGTATTCTTTTGATCAGTTATGTACACGCCCACAGCTTGAAAATGCATTCCAGATAGGAATACAAATTCTACATAATGAGTACATTTGCTATATACCTTTTGCCTGACCGCTGCAGAACCCTTTCTGATGTGAAATGACAAATGATTTAGGATACCATCAGACAAAGGTTTTTACTATTACTTTAGTAAAGCAGAGTTTTCTTGACAGATTATAAGCCATGTAAAAACAAGAATGAGCCCAGCTTAGCCTGAATCTAATAAAGTTTTTAGTTTCAAATTGCCAAGGTCAGTATATTTTCACCTATTTCTACAAAGAACAAGGCATTTCGACACTGCCTTTCCTTCACTGTACACCCTGATTTTGCTTAATCCATTCATCACTGGCTTTTTACAAGCACCTTAATGTTCAAATCTTTTGCTAAAGTCAATAGAGAAGGGGTACAGGATAAAATGATGTGGATTCTCCAGACCAGGTATTTGCTTCTTGAGTTCAGCCTAAGCAAGTATAATAAAAGAAAGACCAACTTGCACTCTCAAAACGCTCATCACTGAACGAAGTGCAGTTAGGGCATCCCATTCCTTCCATCTCTTCCACTCTCAAATAAATCAGACTAAGCAAGCAAAATGCAAAGCTCAGTATATACAAGGTTTAAAAATGGGGAAAATTAAACCTGAAAAACTTCACTAGTAATCCAGAAAACATATTCACAGATACGTAACAGATAATACAGCTGTTAAGCTACTTGCTCATTTCTTAGCGTATTTCTATAGAAGTAGAGCTTACCATTCCTTTACAGTCACCTCCGTAATCCCTTCTCCAATGTCAGAAAGCTTAAACTGGACAATTTGGCCACGTGAAACTTAAAACAGATGAACCAGAAATACAGAATGTTTAATACCGAATACCTCAGACAGAAAAATCTGAATGCATCAAGCATAGTCTACACAGCAGTCATATACAAACTGCAAATGCAACACTCATCAAATAGCAAAGTAATGTTATGATGAAAAAATTACCAGCAGATGTTCTGAATGATCGCTGCTGATGACTAAACTTGAGGGCAGATTTGTCAAACACGCACACATATTTTGATTTTATAAAGCGAATGCTGCTGCACGATCTAACCCGGTGAGTGCAAACCTGGGGGAGAAAAGTCTTCAGTGTTAATACAGTGGACTGAGGAATGCAGAAGTCTTCAGTGTTAACACAGTGGGCTAAGGAATGCAGAGCTCATTCAATATTCCTGAAGTAACAGTAATACTAAAACAGTTTAATCCTACTCTATGTAAGAGGTGTTCTTATGGAAACACAATTATACTGAATGTATAGTAACCACTACGTTAGCATAACCTTTGCCAGGTTTTAACTTCTTTAACCAACAAAACACAGGGGGAGATTAAAACCACAATAACAAAACCAGTTAACAAAAATCATGACAGGATCTTGCAAGAGATTCATACTTGCTGTTGTTTCTCTAAACAATTAGTTTAATCAGGAAACACACGCAGAGAAAGCATACATTATATCAACTACATCAGCCATCAGAAGTATTCTTATTCAGAATGGATGCTGGAATGGTCCCCTAGGCTGCAGGAAAAACCAGTGGATTTTCCTTTGTCAGTTCTTATTCCAACCAAAGGGTGATTAGAAGTACTGATTGCAAAGGGAATTCACACCAGAGGGCACAGACAGCTGCCCTTTTATTTCTGCTAATATCTAGGAGGCAACCATCTTCAAGTAAATACCATTTCATATGAATTTTAACGCCATTTTTAAGGACTGGGCGTGAGATTGTTTTCTCTCTTGGTTACAATTGTATTTATCCAACTTAAAGGGTCAACGGTTCTTCAGGCAAAACCTGATGCTTTAAAGCGTCACGTAATCAGTCATGATTTTGGTCAAAAGCAAAGCCAGTAGCACTTGCATTGACAGAAACAGGCATTTTATCATTCAACTCAACAGAAGTTAGTTCAGACCCTTTCTTATTTAGTAAGATTTCTTACAGCTCATGTAATTCTGGTGTTACATTGTCTTAGAGTGCTGCAAAATTAACAAAAATCATTTATCTGTGGATACTATCTCTAATTAATTTAGAGATATGAAAAAAAATAAATTCAGGTGTTACAATGTACCTCAAAACTGTAAAATTTAGAAATTATCTTCTGAGAGGAGCCAGAAAACAGCACACCTGCATGGGAGAGTTCATTTCAACTTAAAAATCATTCCAGTTATTACAGAGCAAATGAAACTTCCTGATTTCCCTCCCCACATCCCACATCGCTCAACTACTTAAATTTATATTACACTTTAAAAAAGTAGAGTATCCAGAAAACGGAACCATTCTGAAGTGACAATGTACACATTTTCTCTGTTATTTAGTCTAGCATTGCAAGTTATATTTACTATCCCTTTTCTTTCAGGAACAAATGTTTATACAAGACAATAAAAGATGCAATGAAGTTATACTGAGTTGCTTTTCAACCGCCTGCTACTTGTATCTATTGATCTAGATACAATCTAAAGACTGTACCTACTGATCTAGAATGAGTACTTCTCTCATGCCTGTAACGAGCAAACAGGAAATTCTTTTTATTAGTTCTCCAAAGAATTTTCACCATTAAAAAATCAGGTGAAACGATAGGTTTGAGGACTGACAAGTCTTATTTTATGAACACATTTAAAATTCCCAGTTACAACACTGGTATATAATGTACATCTTCACAAGCCTATCTTCTCCTATTTTTAATTCTGTATTTCTTCTCACTTCAGTCATGGCTACTTTTTCTTTTTGTCCTACATGATCTCTTTGTCTCAAGCTTACAATAAGGCTCTTTTCTCTTTGTATGACCCTACATGGAAAACATTTAATATTTACCTGAGAAGATGATCACAAGGAGCACATCAGATCTGTAAAACTATTTCTAAATATGAAGTTTCATAATGCTTCCCATGTATTTTTAATATTTGGTAACCAATACAGGTGGTGAAATAGTAATATCACTGCAAAAAAAAACCCCAACTGGCTTTGTTACAGAAGAGTTTCAGTACTGTAGGAATAATCCCAAATCACTGCATTGATTTGTGTTTTTGCACATTCTCTACTATAAAGTTGGTGTGCTAGTATGTGAAAGCAGTAATACAGCACCCAATCTCTTTACAAAAAAGTGTTCTTTTCTAACAAAGGAAAATTAAAAACCATTAAAGAGGTTGCGTTTATTAATTTCAGTATTTAATGCTATTTTCTGTGTGTCATGGTTTAAGCCCAGCCAGTAACTCAGAACCAAGCAGGCTCTTGTTCACTTCTCCCTTCTTCCCCTGTCTGCTCCTGGAGGGATGGGGAGGAGAATCCAAAGAATGTAACTCCCACGGGTTGAGATAAGAGCAGTCCATAACATAATACAAATCACTACTGCTACCACCAATAATAATAATGATAAGGGAAATAACAAGGGGAGAGAATACAACCGCTCACCACCTGCTGACTGATACCCAGCCCCACCGAGCAGTGATCTGGATCTTTTTGGGTTAACTCTCCCCAGTTTACACCCAGGACATGACGTGCTGTGGTACGGAATACCTCTTTGGCTAGTTTGGGTCAGGTGTCCTGTCTCTGCTTCCTCCTGGCTTCCCCTCCTCCCTGGCAGAGCATGAGAGTGAGAAAGTCCTTGGTCAGAGTAAACATTAGTGAGCAGTAACTAAAACCATTGGTGTTATCAGTGTTGTTCCAAGGTTGAAAGTCAGAAACACAGCACTGCACCAGTACTAAGGAGAAAAATGACTGCTACTGCTGAAACCAGGACACTGTGTAAGAAAATAACAAAAGCATATAAAGGCAAAATTAGTTCTAATATCCATAGCATACCCATCCACATCTGGAAAAATATAGCAATAAAACCCCAACAAGCGCATGGCAGCTATGTTTATGTCACCACTATTACACTACATGTCAATTTAAAGGCAATAATGCCACAGTAAATAGCACCTTTTCTATGCCAGTCTTCAACACGTGGAGTTACTGTGGTGAGAAGAAACTGAGAGCCTCCTCCAGCCTCTCACTGATACTGAGGACACCTCAGCCTCTGGTATCTGGTTGAGTAAAGCTTGAGGTTTGAACCAAGACAACGTGGGACTTGCATGCTAACTGGGGAAAAGCTGCCTTGCCCCTTGTTTTCACTTAGATTGTTACTATTAAAAGATGCTTCTTTTCCTGACGTTCCACAAAACATCAGTGACATAACTGGAAGCCAACACTCTTCACTGCGGGAGCAAGACTATAATACAAGAATGCAGAGGAAAGCATGAAGTTAAGTCTTCATGATGGTGTCTGTGTATGAGATTGTAAGTGTCCTAAAAGGCAACTAGGTAGATTACAGAATCACTGGGGTTGGAAGGGACCTCTGGAGATCATCTAGTCCAACTCATTGTCAAGATTCACTTCTCGAAGTATGGTAAGGTGTCTCAGCTACTTAATTTACAAATGTCAAGGCTTCTGGGATTCAGAGAAATACACTTCCCCATATTCCATCTTCCCTAATCATATGCTTTCTACTAGGGCAGCCGAAAAAGTTACTGTGCTCTGAATACCCAAAGTCCAGCCTAATGTTACAGCTTCTCTTCTTGCAATGTTTAGCAAGACACTCGTATGGAATCACACAACTCTGATAGGATGATGCTGGACAAGGTGCTTTGACGTCTAGGTCATGCGTTGCCTAGAAAGATTGGACGAGATGATCCTTCAGGTTCCTTCCAACCTGTTACTCTATGATTCCACGTGTGTGTAAACCACACCGCCTCCGTGCCCACGCGGTACGCCAAGGGGCAGAGGAGGCGCGATGGCAGTGTAACAAACAGGCAGCGCAATCGGGATGTCTAAGAAATACCAGAAGGATGGGCGGCGGCGGCTTACTGCAGGAGGCACACGCTTCTGTCACAGCAAGCACAGCCCATGGGGAAGACCCTGAGGGTGCTCTGGGCAGGGTCCGGTCACCAGTGCCCCGCGGTGTGGCTGAGGGGAGGCGGCCAGCCCGCCAACGTGCCATGTTTGCGCCGAGGGTCCCTGCCCGCTCCCGGATGGAAGCGCACAACGGGACCCTCGGGTTCTGCCGCCGAGGAACTAACCCTAACGCTAACCCTAACGCTAACCCTAACGCTAACCCTAACGCTAACCCTAACGCTAACCCTAACGCTAAC
>JBCJKH010015392.1:0-20884 GCA_039877255.1 Loriculus beryllinus
CCGATCTAACCCTTCTTGGATCAGCAGACAGGAACCAACTTGAGGTCTCAAGTCCAGTTTCCACCAACTGTGACCATATTCTCTGCAATCATAATCCCATCAGTACTTCATCACTATCACAAATCCCTGCCCGCCGCCTCCACCCATACATCTCCCTGGTCCTTCCCACACACATTACCCCATCAAAGCCTTTGGTACCGGATGGTCAGCTTCAGCAAACCTCCCTTCTGTCGAGG
Source organism: Loriculus beryllinus (assembly GCA_039877255.1). Classification (NCBI taxonomy): domain Eukaryota; kingdom Metazoa; phylum Chordata; class Aves; order Psittaciformes; family Psittacidae; genus Loriculus; species Loriculus beryllinus. The sequence goes on from JBCJKH010015392.1 coordinate 237, forward strand.
ACATCGTGGGCCTCCTTTAAGCTTGCCAAGATAGCAATCTTCTCCTCTGGGTTTTGCTGCTCTCAACAAGTCCATGTGGGTTGATGTCTTGGTTGTGTACACACACGCTTGTTTAAGACCAGGCAGCACAGCAATTGCACTGAATTACACTCCCACCTTGTAGGCTCCAGATCACAGAAGCTTTTAGAGGAATCGTAATACACACCTTGCATAAAAACACCTTCTGTGTAACGTGGTAGCCCTCACTCGTATGTATGTACTGCACAACACATCCGTACGCTTTGAAATACACAGTTCAGACTGAGTCACTTGAGTTTACTTCACTATTTTGGTGACCCTTGGACTTTGCTTCAAACTGCCATGTATGCAAGCTAGTAAAACAACCAGTGTATTACTTGATATCCAGCGGCTGGTTATTAAACGTTTTTAGCTCCGGCCCTTTAAAAATCAAGAATCCATATTAATTCGACTGTCACATGAAATTTCTCATTCACTCCTAATGAATGCTCACTTTCCATAGTTTATAGGTAAAGATTCAGATGCTACCTTGCAGGACAAGAAAAATACATTCTAAGGGTGCAAAGATAAGAAAATATTTTACAGTACAAGTAAATGGGACAAAAAAAGAAAATCAGATGCTCAGCAGAAAAAATATTTTCCAACTCCAGCCTGTAAAAACCCAATAAAAATACTTTCACAGGCAGCAGTATCTTGGATAATAACAAAGATTTATTTCAACCTAGCAAATCCATCTTTTGCTGCATGTTTACATTTTGCTCCACTTTCTGCTCAGCAAATGCTTTGCTGATCTGAACCAGGATGATATCTGAAAAGGAGTTTCCCTGCCTGTGAGGCACTCCATAGCTATCTCAGAACCACACTGCCTCACGGCCCCAGAGATGTGCTTGCACAGACACCAAGCAGCCAGCAGTGATGCTCACTCAGCCTTAAGACTCCTTTAAAAAGCATTTGTAACCATTGTACCTGATGAGCAGGTTATTCTGGATGGCAGTCTGGGCTTTTCAAAGCACCCTCTGTTCAAGGAATAAAAGTGACCATCAGTAAATAAAAGTGCTAGAAACAGCAATTTACTCACTCATCAGGAACTTGGGCCAAACCATGAAAGCTGACAATGGAGCTCATACACAGTGGCATACAGATCCCTCCTTCCAGGGCAAGTCATTATTTCCAAAGCCTGAGAAGACCCAAGATGCCCAGGTTCAGCACACCAGCAAGAGCCCTAGGAAGGGGAAGGATGCAAAGGTGTTCTTGGACAGAAGGAAAAAAACGCTTGAAAACCTGTGGAGTGCTCATGGTGGGCAAGTGCTAAAGCGTGTTGGGATATGGTACCCAGTACACAGACAAAACACAAACAACGCCTAAATGGGGAATTTGCTAATAGAGGAAATGAGAGTTTGAAGGTAACAAGAAAAGCTACTAACAGAAAGGGCTATTACAAAAATAAGGAAATGAAATACCTTCCACCCTTCCTTTAAAGCTGCCCTAGCTTACAGTAACTCCCCACCAACTCCTTGGTTTGATTTGGGGATTTCTTGTGTTTCTGTACATACCAACTAAATAACAAATCACTGCTAGGGTAATGAAGCTCGGCATCTCCTACCATATCAACATGTGATGTGATTCTTTCCTTTAAGTTTAAAGCCAAACGCTGGACAAGAGGCAGGAAAATGAGAAATAAGGGTCTCTCAGCGATAGATGAGGGAAGAGTTCTTGTTTAAGGGCAAGAAACTTGGTTCTATTCTTATTAGGCATCTTCAAAGGATGTTTGGCACAACGATAATGGACTTGGCTAGTACAATTAGAGTATCAAGAGATGAGGACTAAGTGAATACCAAATTTGTGGTGTCTTTGGGCATAGTTATAATTCACTAAGTCTACATTACCCTAGGATCACCACAGCTGGTGGTAAACAGTCAGGAATATGCTTTCTTGAATGGGAAACACAGCTTGTTAAACAGGATAAATTCCATAAGAACTTTAAAATCACATGCAAGACTAACTTCTCCAATGTCTGAAGCTCTGATGGTACCTTTAGTCTTGATTATTAAGCTGTACTGGATTTGTATCATTTATTTTCAAGAACATTCCTGGCATTTATTTCTTAAAGAAGGTGGTGCTGAGACAAAACGCATTATATAAAACTACATAGGTTTGAAATGCTCGTACCACTAGCATCTTTTTTATACCACTAGCTGCTTTTAATGTAGCTACTACAAGAAAACCACTTTGCACCTACAATTTAAAGTATCATTGTGAATAGTGAAGCTGTCACAGCAACTAAATAGTACTTTGGGAGTTCAATGTTGAAAACCTTGCTGAGGTTACAGGACTGCTTTATTTTTTTAAAAGCATTTAGGTTCACAATATGTCACCAGAGCCTGATAAATTTAATCACAGTAAGCAAAACAACATCTACAGGATTTATGTTCTACCATTTTTTCCCTCTAGTTTTATGAGTACCTTGAACCAGAAAGATAAGTATTAGGATTTCGGTAGCCATTAATCTGGTCCTGGATTATTTTACAATGCTGTGAGTGCAGCCTGTCCTGCAGTCACCACGCCAACACGAGCCTGGTACCTGGGAGGACGTGCCAAACATGCTGCTCTTAGGGCAAGGCACAGCCCTGTGGAACTACATGAGGCTCACTGTGCAGAGGTGCCAGGCTGCTCTTTGATCAGCAGTTGGAGCAGATAGAGGCATTGCCTTTTTGCCTTTTCAACCCAATCCATTAGGGATAGATGGTTGAGTAACTTCTCTTCATTTTCAAGCAGAGCAGTTTCCTGCTTCAAGGCATGCCCAGCAAGTCCCAGTGCTGGTCACAGAAAGGGTCAGGACAGCTCTGGATCACCCCTGTAAAGCTGCTGCAGCCCATACTTAAAACAGACCAGCGAAATGCCCCCTCCATCTTCTCAAATAACGAGGACATTTGGAGATAAACAAGCAGCCCAGCATACAGTTAAATCTCAGAGGAGCACAAAGTCATCTAACTCAAGCCTTCCCTCCCAGACTGGTTTTGCACTGCTCTGCTCTATCAAGACATGGGATGATGGATTCCTTCTCTGCAGCAATTGACTCTGATACTAGCCAAGATACTGCAACCTTCAGAGATAACCTGTAGACTACAAAAAGCTCATCACCAAACCCACTAAACAACACAACAGAAAGGATTGTTTCAGTGTTGAATAAAACTGAGCTCGCTTTCAAATCAGCAAATTTTTAGGTGTGATAAATGTACCACTCTGATTTTCTCCATAGTTTCCGCTTACACATGCAGGAGTCCCTGCAGTACAGCTAGAGCTAAAATAGCACCACAGAAGTAGGGATAAGGTTATGACAATGCACAACCTGAGATCCATATCAATGATTTGTGTTTGAGAGATTACAGATCCTTATCTTGTGGCATTACTTGTAGTAATCAGTCAGTTTTGACAGCTAATCTAGAGGTCCCTACATATTGTTGCTCAGGAGCTGAGCAGGTATTGCTAAGATCTGCTTTCAGATAACCCAACTATTTACCCACTCTAAAAAACACATACCAAAGGATGTGCTTTATCTCTTCACCAGCGGGTTAAAGCTAAAGGTGAACCAAGTGTAATTTGCAGGCCAGGGTGGGGTAGGGGGAGAGCAGAAATTAACCTCAAAGGCAGCTCCATTTTTCATATGGAGCAGCGACCACAGCCCAGGCCATACCAAACCACAACCAGCATCATTTATCAGCATGGCACAACTGCAGGTGAACGAGGACCATTTGTCCATTAAGCTTTATTTCAAGCCTAAGGGACAAACGCTGCCATCACACGACTTCGCTATCAGTGGTATGCACACCTACATTTCAGCCTCAAGTCCACTCAACTGTAAACAGTTGAAAGAGTCACACCAAACACTGCTGACAAACCCAGAGTCTTACAGTTTAAGGTTATGCTACACCTTAGGCAATACCCACCAACATCTGCAGGTGAAAACCCCCATGCTCAGCCAGACTCAGACCAATATCCCATGATATTTTATCTCGCTGCACTGGCACATTTGCTGACAGGTTCACACAAGGGGCCTTTGTGGGTAAGGAACAATGAGAGAGGCGCGCACCAACACAGGAAAATGGGTGGTGACCACCAAGGGTTGGAAAAAAGCCTCTTTCAAAGGAAGGTCTTTGAAAACATTCATTACACCCCACCCAGCTGTTTTCACTACAGTATTTCAGTACATAAAAACAACACAGGGAAAACAAACAGCCCACCCTTCACTGTGTTGTAGGTTCTTCAGCTCTCACGAAGACATCAGCAAACCATAAAGCAGCCGCAGACTTCACCAAACAGACCATGCGAGACATCTGCATGCATCCACTGAAACCTCCACCACCACCTTTCTTCTCACACGCATCTCCAGGCCCTCTAAGCTGACTCAGTTGGATAACTTAATTTGCAGAGTAAAATAATCAAAATCTGAAACTGTATTGGCTGGTAAATACATGATAATAAGCATTTATAGGGACCATAAAGTAAACATAATGCCAGAATTAAACAAGTTGCTATATAGAACAGCTCACCGCAGTGCATTTCAGCTGTGTGTGTGTTTTGGAGTTTTTTCCTAATTCTGCCTATTAAAACAGTAACTAGAATTAATAAAATATTTAATACAGAACACCTACAAGAGAGAAAAGAGCAATAAAGACAATCCATAATGAAATGGGTTGCTGATATCAGCAGATAGCTGAAGACTGGAGACCAGTCTTTGAAGGCATGGAGGCCATACCTTCACACAAGCTTGTCTCCATCACAACCAGCAAGCTTACCAACAGATCAAGATTGAGCAGGTAACCCTCCTGCCAGCCTTGGGAACACAAGGAGAGCTCCTCCTAAGGCTCTGGTCTGCTCTGTGATGATGCCCTTAGCCACCAGTTCAGTATACAGACAGCAGAGCATCTACAAAGGAAATTCAGCCACTTTATGTCACTCTGTTTCTAGCACAAGGCCTCTGTTGGATGTTCTAAAGACTGCAGTGGCAGCACTCACCAACTCTAAATGAAAACGCTTTGTCACCTTTAGGGAATGCTTGAAACAATCATTAAAATTACTTTCTGCTGTTGCCTGTTAACAACCCATGCATTGTCCTCTCAAAGTACCAGATCTTCTAATAGTAGAGTTAAGAAAACAGCTCTTGTGATAAAGGCTTTATGAAGTAATGTTGACCCTTGTTTACTTTTTGGACCTCAACCATTTTAATGTGTGCTTGGTTATAATGGAAGTTTATGTTTTCTCCCTCTCCATCTCTTGGTGACTTGTAGCCATTCACAGCAAGAAGGAGGACATGCAGAAAGACAGATTAAACAGCCATTTCTTTGGCAAGCAAGGAACAATAATACTTGAGAATAACAACACAGACACTCTAAATTTTGATCATTCCATGTAACACAGTTTCCTCCACTTCCTGCATCAATGACCAAGTGCAGACCATGAGAATCAGGCTACATTTCTTGCCCTCTGGGGTGTGAGTTTTGTCTGTGCGAACATCCTTGGACACAGCTCGTTTTAGTTCCTCCATTCTTTTCAAGGGGCTGTTATTTTATGCAGTAGCTTTTGAATTGTCTGTCCCCCTTTAATTAACTTACTGGGTAAACTGGAATAGTGATAGCTTTGCATGCTGCGATTCCAAGTTCCCAGTAGCATTCAAGTTTATCACTAGCTGAAGTCAATAAAAAATTGGATATTCATAGTGTAAACTGGGGTAAATTGTGTTCTTCTCTTACTACGAGGGAAAGGACTGAAGCAAAGGGCCAGACTACTTCAGTTGCCTACCCAGAAAACCAGCAGTCACTTCAAAGTTAGGCAACCCCTCTAAATTTACAGCTAAAATCGGAGGCTGGAGCGATGTAACTTGGGGCAATCACTGCCTTCTCTGCCCACCCCCAGTTTCCTACCTCCAGCTCCTAACAAAACCCTGAGGAGCTGTCTTGCTGCTGTACTGCCCCTCTGCACCCGCTGCTGCGGCAGAAGCCAGAGGGACATCGAAACTCCGGTGCTTGAGGAGGAAACAGTCGTGGCCTCTCCACACTCAACTGCAGTATTTCAAGTATTCTAAAAATGAAGGCTTGGTTCTGTTGGGAAACGGCCGCCAGCTCTTCTGACATCACCTGAGTAACTACTCGCTAAACACAAACTTGCAAAGGGAACTAGCATAAGAGCAGCCTGTGGTGTAATACAAGTTAGCTAGAGGCAGTCTTTCTCTTTGGTGTTTCTTATTGTTTCCTGTCCTGCTGCTGCCTGCTCACTCCTTCAACTCCTACGTATCTACAACCAAAGGATGGTTACTCTGGACAAAAAGAAAAGACAGTGATAAATGGGAAACAGCAAAGCTTGGAAGCACTCAGTGTGCGCACACAAAGGCAAAATCTCATGGCTGCATTTCTTTGTATTTTCTGGGTTTTACTTCAGAACTGTGAATGAACTTATCAGTATTTTGCCATATTTCCTGCTGGAGCTTTTAATCTCCACAAAATTAAGCAAACAAGGCACACACACATATATTGGGCCTGATTATCATGGCCATCATGGCCCCATCACCACAGGAGTGCAGGAGGCAAAAGACTAATAACTGTAATAAATTCTGTTCATGATAAAGGTAGGTAAGTGAAACTCGGTTCTTCCAGAGAAACAGCTAGACTTTTTTGCTTTACTTGATACAATTCACAAGCTAGTTAGGCTTATTTAACAAGAAACACATTACAATCACAAAGGTCTTGGCCATCTACTGGAACTTTGCATCTGTCAGGGTGTGGAGCCTCAATATTTCACTGGTTTGATTCTAGCCGTACAGCAGCCAAAGTTCTGACAAGTAAGCCCACAACACACATGCTGAAATGCAAGCAACTGTGTCAGTACGTGCACAAGGGGTTACAAGGGTTACAAAAACCAGATGGTGCTTCCCAAGGCAGGGGCAAGGCTGCTCTCATCCATTCAGAGCCGAAAGTCTCAGGAACTACCAATGCTGTTTTGTAAGGACACCTTGTGCCTCTCTACAGTGGTTCTTGGAAAACACAATTTTTATTCTTCCTGTCCTTTGCTAAATTAAATAATCTAATCAACTGAACTGCACAATTGTTTGGAAGAATTATGGCTCTCAGGAGAAGCAGAAAGAAAAGGAAGAAAAGAAAAGAGAAGAAGCTGCAATCACTGCCAAAACTGATGACTTCGTTATTAGAAAACACAACTGGGATTGGTACAGAGACCAAAGATGAGGCACGCTGAGAAACAACCACACCACAGCCCTACCCTAAACTCTGGTGAAGAGGAGGGATGAGGCAGACACAGAGAGCACCATGTACCCGTTGTTGATAAAAGCTGAATCCAAAAGGTAACATCTTCTGTTATGTTAACATGTTCTTTTGAATTGTATTTGTATGCCAGTATAGCTGGCTACATTTGTGCAAAACATGCTGCTATGGCCAAGAGCAGGTATAAAAAGGATTTTTATCCCATCCCAGACAGGGAAAGAAAAAAGGAAAAGAAAGGAGAAAGGTTTTTCAGACAGAACGCAAAATAGGGATAAATATTTAACTCTCTTACTGAAACAGCTGTACACCAGTGTGAAATACCAAGAAACCTTTATAATGCAACGCAGATGGAAAAACAACAGTAATAATAAAAGAGCAAGGCATAGCACATCAAGTGGAGTCCTAAATTGCACCAATACAATTTAACACTAACACGATTCAGATGAATACACCCACTTTGTATGCATCCCATTAATTTTATTCCTGATATTTGAAAAAGCAAAATCTTACTCACAATTGGATGAAACTATTGCCAGTATCAACATTCCCCCTCGTTTTTATTCTCACTTCCTCATACAAGTAATGGCATCCCACCATTGCTGACCCTGCCATTAGCCTGAAGAAAACTTGAAAACACGGGGGGAAAAAAATCTCCAAGGACTCCAAAAGAACAACAGTCATCAGCAGAACAAACCCACATGAGTGAACATTTCAGCTGCTTTCTCCACTTAGAGGTGTCCAATACCTCAGATCATTAACTAGGAATCAAACAGGCAACTTTCATTTATTAGTAGATAAAGCTTTATTTAATATTAATAAAACTACCAATACATGTTTGCTCCAGCTGAGGAGAGGTTGCTTCATTTTCACCAACAAAAGCCAGATAAAACCTTTCTGAAAGCACAGCGAGTAAAACTGATCCACAATGAGACAAGAAATAGCAAATCCCACTGATGTGCTGTATTTTCAATTAAGTTTCAATTCAGAGGTAGGGTGTAGGCCTGTGCTCTGCAGACACAGGGATTATTCACTAGGATTACAGCATGTTTTATTTAAATCCTGAATAAAGACATGTTTTCCCAAAGCTCTGCCTTACTAACAGCTCTGAGAGAAGGATGGATGACAGCATCAAACCTCATCAGTCCAGAAAGGAAGAACGACAGCAACCTGCCTAACCTGTAGATCAGAGGTTGCAGGATTCACCTGGAATAATACAATTTGAATCTGAGCATTTCTTTAAAAGAATACTCCAGTCAATTTAAGCAGCTTTCAGGGATGGAGAACCAATGCACTGTAACATTTAATAGGCTGCTCTACTGGTCAGTCACCTTTACTGTCAAAACATTTGCACCAATTTTGTCTTTTTGTCCATAAGAATTAATTTCTTAGTGCCTCTTTTTAAAGGTCTGAAGTTATTTGGGGCACATAAACGTGCACCACTTAGCTTTCAGCTTATATTTTCTGTTCTAGAAAATCCCCTAGCCAGCAATTCTTGCATCATTGATACATTCCGTGCAAAACCAAAGTGCAAACTCAAACCAAGCATTTAATATGAGAAAACTTCAGGCTGAGCAGGAAAAAATGCAGAGTTACAAATTGGAGGCTGGCCAGAAGGGAGAGGAAAGACAAGAGAAACAAACAAGATAAACTACGGGGTCTGGGGAGAAGGAACTCCACACACAACACACAGCCTCCAGCCCACTTCTCAGAAAATACAGTGTTTGGGTCTACTCTTGTGAATGCCATTTCTCCTCCTCCCTTACATACATACCAGGCACAGCAGATCACCACTTCTGTGCCCTCAGAATTACACCGTTCACTAGTACTCGCCCTCACGCTACTTTGCTGGGCATGAACACTTCTACAGACAAGTTGCTCTTGTAAAATCAAAAGGATTTTTGTAAAATCAAAAGGATGTAAAATCAAAATCATTCAAAGGATGTAAAAAAATCAAAGGATGTAAAAATCAAAAGGATGTAAAATCAAAATCTTGTAAAATCAAAAGGATGGCTACAGGCAGCAGCTGCAAAGCCTGCTGTTGTGTGACCTTCCCCTATTTTTTACATGGGAAGGACTGAAAGCCATGGAGCATGCCCTCCGATTCAGGTTGACTCAAAATGGCTTTCCAAAGCCAGTCTGAAAACGTACCTTTCCCATGTTTTTGGGTGCTGCAGCTATTTAAGTTATTATCTTGAGATGGTAAAGTCTTCGCTTCCTCATCCTAGAATTAAAACTAAAAGGACAACTAAATAGATGGGAAAAACACCTTTGACTTGGGGAGTGGGATGCCCTGTGTTTGACCCATCACATTCTAACTCAGAACAGGGATCCAGTACTGACACTCATCCACACACTCAAACAGGGAACTCAAGCACATGAAAGACAGCAAAAACCATCTGAAACACCATCCAAACAATGGTGCTTGTGGTACAAAGGAAGGGAGGACAGCGGGGACACAACTGGACCAGGACAAAGACAAAGTCTTCTCAAGTCCTCCTCTGGGGGAAATCACACCACACCTGTTCCTGGTATGAATCCTCACCTCACCACATTAACCTAAATGGATTTATCCATTGCATGGATGGGAGATCAGAACACAGCTCTTCAAAGTAAGCTCTATTTTATGTTTTCTTATGTCAATGCCAATAAACAGGAAATACCAAACAGGAAATACTTTGCTCTCAGATTCTCCTGGGACATATCACACAAGACCAGCTACCAGTAGGCAGTGACTGGCATGGGAAGGAACATCCACATTGCTGCATCAGCTCTGCTGCCTGGCTACCAAGAGAGAAGGGTAAATCTTTAAAGAAGAAAACAGGTAGAAACAACAGTTTCAGGGGAACTTAAAACAAGACTATGGGTCTGCACAGAAAAAGTAACTGATGGAATAGACTTGTAGAAAATGAAAGTTTCACAGAAGTCTGTAAGCCAAGAAAAAATTAATGTCTTGCTAGTCTATGACATAGAACTTCTCCTGTGTCAATACAGTTCTATTTCATTATAAAACAATTAATACAATTATTGAGAAGCATTTGAAATGGATATCACTTAAATGAAAGCAAGAAGGGCCACTAACATAACTTCACTAAATGATTTTCGCTACCACACAGAGGCCCAAAAGCATGGAGAGAACTGGAAACCAGATTTTTATCAAACCATCTCTGCAGGAAGTAGATAATACAATTCAGAAAATGGGAGCAAGATTTGGGAGTGCCGTCAGCAGATTTAGGGAGAGGAAAGGGAAAGCAGACAACCGAAAAAAACCCCTTGGGTGTAGAAAGACTTCAAGAGCATGGAAAATATTTCCAAGTGCAGACCTAGATTTAGATAGGGAGAAGTGGAGAACTTCTCACCCTACATGTCTTGCTTCACACAGTGTAAAAGGTGCAAGTGTAGCTGAAATACAGGAACATCTGGACTCAGCTAATTAAGATGATCAGCGCTTGCATAACATTAACAATGCTTTGAGAGCAGTCAGAAGGACAAAGATTAATTCTATTTAACTCCATGAATAATACTTTCAAGAACAAAAGGGCCCAGCCTGCCCAGTAGCTTGATCAGCCTGATGCATCAAGACATAGTGCACCAGAAATAGTCTTAAAGGAGCCACTCCTCATGCCCACAAGGATACTGGAAAGAAGAAAATTTACTGTGTAAAAGCTCTATAGAAAGGATAAAAACCTCCTATTAAGCAGCACCTTCATACCAATATACGTGACTACGACCGCGCAGACACAACTCAGTCCTCAAAAACCCCTCTAAGAATAAACCTTACATCAGGATCTATTTTCTGTTTGCTCAAATATTTTTCCCCATGCTGCTGCCCACCAACTTGTACCGTCCTCCCTCACGTGAAACTCCCATGACTGCTTGCTCAGTTACCCACATTCTACCACTTGCATGTGCAAGACCTCTCCCAGCCCTTCTCAGGAAGATAGATACTCTCCTGATGAGGACAGCTCTCCCTTGAAGCACTATTTCATTTACCAAAAAGCCTTTTGAACTGTCTTCTCCAATTCTGGACTCAATCAACTTCTTTTAATGGCTGTCTGCCCAAACAACTCAGGTATGACTGCTAACCTAACCTACCTAAAATGGCTCACTTTCTAGTGTGCTTCTGACACTCACATTGCAGGCCAAGAAGTGTTGAGCACTTGCAACCTACCCCTAGAGACAGACTGAAAGTTAAAACAAGAGCTTAGTCAAAGACCAGCCATCCTCAGGATTTAATTCTGCAGTAGTGTGCATCTCCATGAGCATTTTTACGCTCCGTTTTCAGCAGACAGACCATTTTCCTAAAGTCTCCAATTTTTCATGCATGCTTTCAGTAGTTTTGTGGTCCACCTCCCCATTTCACTCTCAGAAGGGAATACAGGACCATTATCTGCAGTGAAGTTCGTCCAACATCCATTTGCACCCAGAAGATCACAAATACTTATGTAAATATGACAAACAGCAGAGCTACCCCTATATCAACTTGCACATTGGCATTCACACTGGCCATTTCTAGACAAGCATCCGTTTTGCTACTCCATTTTAGGCACTGATGTTTGTTAACCAGCACGTAAACATGGTGCCAACACATTACACTGCTTTGCCATCCAGTTATGGTGATACAGACTTGATGTTACTCACTAAAGTTTTACTTCAGTGAAGTTGTGTTTAACATGCCATGAACAGAATCAACTTGTGCATCATAGCTTGCCTGCCTGCCTGTTAAAAGCCAGAATACAGCTGCTACTCTACACCAGCAAGCAGACCTCTGCCATCATGCTTGCAGGTTATTGCTGCTATAAACCCAAATCTATAGCAAAATAAAATTTGGGCTTTCTTCCAATACAGAATTATTATTATACCATTCTATTAATACCTAATTATTATGCCACTAAAAGCATCATTGAAGGCCATTTGGACCCATTTGAACAGTATTGCAAAAGACCAGCTTAACTATCTGTTCTGCTATAAACATACTTTTAATAGCACGCTTTCTTTTTCCTAAGCACTTTGAAGCTGCAGAGGGAATAAAGCATAACACACAGAACAGACATAATACAGAAGCAAATCTCAAAGTATTATAACATTATAAACTTATGACAACAGCGTTCAGGCACAATAAATATTAGAGCACTTCAGAACAATACCGACCCGTATCATTTATGAGATTAACACAAAAGGGTTTTGTCAGAAAAAGGTACTTTACAAAGTTCATACATGTGATATTTTCTCCTATGTTACACATGAAAGAAAACCCCAAGATATTCATGCACAATAAAATATTAAAATAATAGTACCTTTGCACATCATATAAGCATGGGCCTACAAGGAATTGTCCAACCATCAGCAACAAGACTGTGCTCTAGCCAATACTCTGCATAGCTATACAGACAAAAAGTTTCCCTAGCTTTCAACGTGCTGCTGTTTAATTTTTAGTGGTAAAGAGGGAGTTCACATGCCTTTCCAGACTGCCTGCACCAACAAATCCCAGCTTTCCCAAGGAATACAACCATTGCAGCTGCACAGCAAAGCAGCAGCTGGCAGCAGTAGCTGCAGAAGACTGCCAGAGAAAGGGCAGGTTTTCTGAGGGATGGTCAGAGGCAAATCATTTAGGAATGTGAGAGGGTAACTGCCCTTGACATTTGTGAACTGGCAAGCACTGTACAGCGGCGTTTGGGCTGCAAACATCAAATACTTTTAGGTACTGCAGCTACAGTTTAACAGTTGCTCCCCATGTAGTCATTCACAACTAAAGGTCTTTAAATAAATACTTTCACAAGCTGCAAAGGTAGCAATGAGCATGCCCAGCTCCTACAAGAAACTATTACAATTCAAAGTACTCTGTGGTTAACATTTCAGCATGGACACTGGCTTCGCCATCATAAAAGTCAACTGAATTCCAAGCATTTAAAAAAGAATGACTCAATTTCAAGAGAGATAAGGCTGACTGACAAGAAATTATAAATTTTAAATGGTTGTGCAGGTGTGTGTACATTTATATATGCACACATGAGGCTCAGGCTGTACATTTGCCTTCCCATTTCTCAGTTTCTGTGAGCAACTGGGACATGACTTAAAATTTCTCTACCTTAAGAGTGAAAAAAAAAACCATAAAAAGACAACAGAAAGGAAAATATGAGTCTCACCTAAACACAACTCAGAGAACTAAGGTTTTCACAGTAAATATCATATAACTCATGATAGGAGTTACCAGGGCTGCAATGAGATAAACCATTTTCTCAGTTTTCATCAGCAGCAGATACATTCCTCAAGCTGGGATAGATAAAATTATACTGATAACTGCACTTGAAACCATGTACATACTTTGACTTGGCAATGCTGTAGTACAGAAAAAGAAGCAAAAGAAAAACAGCAGTTATCTCTCATAGTCACCCTGCCCAGATTTATCGTACCTATAATTTTAATGCCCTATGAAAAGGCCCTTGCTAGGATGGGAAGGGGAGGAAGACAATAGAAACCAGAGGACAGAAGTAGGTTAACAAACACTAGCAAACATTATCCATTTAAACTGCTAATGGCAAGCTCTGCTGTCATATTTTTATCATTGCTTTTCTGCAAATTACTTTTATCAGTTATAATTTAGCTTTTATTTCATTATCTGGCACAGCAGACAAAAGGAAAACAGATTTGTTTTACAGCAGCTCCAGCACTTGCTCTGTCCATTAACATTGACAGACAAAGGTAAATTAAAGCTCTTAGACCACATTTTCAGCATACATAGTACGGAACTCCCTGTGTCTAACCACTGTCTGTTTCTAAAGGAGAACAGAATGCATGCTAATGCTTTTATTTTCTCCACACCGTTAACGGAAGGTTTTGCTTTTTCATATTTATTTTTTTCCCCCCATTCAGTTCTATCTGCCTCCAAAAAACATCTCAGGGCAATTGGGGAGAATGAGTATTTTAAACAAGTAAATCACCACATTTCAGTCAGCTGAAGGGTGAAATACCACTTTCCTTCCATCCAGTTTTCTGAAGACCACAAAACCACAAAGAAGTTGTGTTTGATTAACTATGCATAAAGAACCCTTGGAGGATGTTGTTCCAACTCACCTCTTCATCCTTTTTTTAGGCATATTTTCAGCTATTCTACTTACTCCAGTAGAGCTAAACAGATTGCTTTATAACTTTCATCTAAAATAATAAACTTCTTTATAGAAGCTAATGTAACTACACAGCTGTTCTGGGAAAACAGTGGCCTTGCCATTTAAGCAGTAGCATAATTGCTTTGATTACAAACTATTTTGCAAGAAAAACAACAAAATATCGACTGCTCTAAAGTGCACCTAATAGTCATTAGTAATAGCCATTCTACTCAGTAATAAAGTCACTTCTGTTCTTGCATAAAACGTTCTTTCACCTTTACTTAACAAAAAAGCATCAGCAAGCCAGAATTTCACAGTCTGAACTGAGAGCCAGATGTTCTGGCTTGCTCCGAAGACAGCCTGTGCTATCATTGAAAAGAAGGGATTCTATAATTCTAGATATTTGGGAAAGTCTCAATTTGCGATACAAAGACCACATAAAAGGATTCTTTCTCAAAGGCAACAAATAATGTCATTACTGGTTGTTCAGTCTGAAACTGCCACCACAACCCAAGCATAAACATTTACTAACATATAATGCAAAATTAAAAGCTAGTGACAAAGTATTTCAAAGAAAGAATGTTCTACTTTGTAAAAGCGAAATTAAAGAGCTCCGCTACCATAATTTCCTTAATGACCACTCAGTTTTGTGACAAATTGCCCACCGATACTGTCAAACATCATTTTGTTTTCTAATAAAAGCTTGTTTGTCTTCAACTAAGTTGCTTCAAAGCCCAAAATAAATTTAGTCCAGTTTTTACGTCCCTTCACCAATCAGTTCATGACCACCAACAAAAAATTTTACTGCTGGGGCAGATCACATTGATGAAAATAGATAAATATTAAAGCACATGGAAATTTGGAAGAGCAAGAAAATCCTTCTTGGACTACCACCAAGACAATTCCAAAGCACAAACACGAACATAATTTAATCATTTCCTTACAAGCAGGCTTGGCTACAGGACTCCCAAAGTCACGATAAAAATGAAGTCACAGGGAATGTATTTTCAGAAGTCCTGTACAGAGATGGGGGAGGAGGAAGAACATGGTAGTTGAATATTTTTAACCAGCTTTCCACAGATGAGTCTAAATCAAGCTCTTACGATTCTTCCCTGTCATAACCCACTACAGAGGTCAAAGGCTGAAGCTTTCCCAGAGGTTCATTGTACATAACACTAAAAGTTCCCCAAATTGGGTTTATATATAACAGCAAAAATGCTGTGGCCATCTACATCCCATAGAGTCCCATTAGTATTGAACAGGGCATCAACAGGGCAGACAAAAGCATGAAATCGCCATATTTTCAGTTAGTTTCTTTACTGGTGCCTGCAGAAGTTAGTGCTTCTTACACTCTTTAACGCTGTGAAAGGATGACAAAACAAATCCCTTACTGCGGACCCACTGTAAGAAACAGAGGATTTTTTTCTAACATATTAAAATGATTCGTGATCTATTATTAAGTATTATAAAGGGGCTTGGGGATGCTCACTTCTTCCGTTTTGAGTAAAAGTCTGATGAATAATTTGAGTAAATGGAGCAGTTTCAATACCCTACGGCTAACCTGGGGACATACAGTCAGTGGGAGCACGGCCACTCTGCCTTTGGCTCTGACATTAGGCATCTGACCTGTATGCTATTTCATGTCTGTAGTTTATCATAAAACAACAGCAGGGACACTGGTAGGAGAGGGAAGGCTGTTGAACAAGTGTCCTGAACTGTCTAGGAAATCATCTTTCCAACCAAAGTTCTGACTCTCTCTTCTAAAACTGTCTCAATTCGACCAATAAAATAAAAATATATGTGAAAAAAAACTTTTCCTTAAATTTCTGGAAATGCTTAAAAATAAAAATAAAGGAGCCAAAATACTGCAGATTGTTCCAGAAAGAACTACCAGCATGATCAAAAAGGCAAAGAGAAACTATTGAGACATTGTCATCAGCAGCAAACCCTTGAAAAATTCCTTAAATTGAGATTTTTCTGCCCCCAGCTGTTGATACAGCATTAGGGAAAGACAAAGGGGCATTAATGATGCTGTTGCACGTACTGCACGGCCCTACTAAGATCAGGGAAGAACAAGCCTCTCACTCCACCACTGCCCCACCTCCAGTCACCCACCACCTGTGACATCTGCTGCGGGCATGCAGGTGCTGCAGAAGCCATCATCAAACACTTGAAGGTCAAAGTCTTCACAATATGATGCAAATGAGAATTCAGCTTCAGCTGGCTTTGTGAACAGAGCTGGCACCCGTAAACCTATCCTCTTCACACTCAGGAGGTCTTTGACATTATGGTGCCCTACAAATATCCACAACTCGTTTGGCACACGAAGATGTTTCAGAAGCAAGAACTGTGTTGTAATTATGGTTTTGCTTTGTATACAGGTAGTGGCGACCGCAAAACATATTTAAGGCTGCTTGCTGTATATGCAATTCTATATGGCACATAAACACCCCTTTGCCAAACAGGGCTTATTTGCCCTCATTAACCACTCTGTACCTCACACCCAGCTTTATGGAGTGCTTATAACCATCTCCTCATCACACTGTCTACACCAGCGCTCCCCAGTCTGTCAGTGCCTCTCTCCTCCTGCAGCATCTTGCAAGACCCTAGCACAGATTTTGCACTTTCCAAATAACAACAGATGTACAGAAGAGTCTCAGCATCAGCATATGCTAAATGCCCTCAGTTCTTCAGTAAAGTCACTCTACAGGAAGTAAATGCAAATTGCTGCCTTCTATATACACTGCAGAATCCTAGGACCTTGTTATTAAATCATTAACCTTCACCTTTCATTTTGCCTGTTTCCAGTATTCATATGTTGCCTGAAATAGACTGTTGCTATTTCCCTATGCTGCAATTTGTTACAAAGTATTTCATTCACTGATTGAACAGTGACAACCAAATGAGAGCACCAATTTTTAAGCAATAACAAAACAGTTCAATCATTACTGCAAGAATTAACAAGAAGGTCCCCATCATTCTTGCAAAAATCTGTTTGCTTGTGATTCCTATTCAGTCTCCAAGACCTTCAAACAGCTCTAAATGCTGTTTTCTCTGCCTTCCAAGCCTGTAAGACTGCAACCTACTGATGCTCTAGGTGAACAGGAACTGATGCTCGCCATGACTAGCATCTTATCTCCACAATCCCCTAGTCTGTTCTAATGGCTAAAGCTGCTTTTGATGACCAAAGTTTAGCATATACTCAACCCTCAACAAACCCCTTTGGAAATACATGCTGAGGTAGGCCAGCAGGACACTCTGAGCTGAAACTGCTCATCAGCTTCCTTCACAGCTCATAGTCCTGCCGTGCCAGCCCTTCCATGTAGCAGGCAACCTACAGCAGCCTCCTCAAGAGAAATTAATGCTGGTGAACAGGGCTCTGAAAAAAGGGCAGAGCCCCCTTGTCCCTCCCCAGCCTCCAGGCAGCACTGGTGCTGCCAACACCACCTCCACCCCAAAGACAAGCTCACCAAGCTTGCAGAAGCACTAGCACCAGCAAAAGAAAAGCATCCCTCTCATCCTCTGTTTCATATGAAAATGCAGCTTTTGGAAAGATCACCGCTTTTAAGCACACACACACACCATAATTCCCTAATGCTTTGAAAAATGCAAACAAAACCCAACACATGGTTGAGGAACAGCAACATTTAATATCCACTTCTGCTTGGTCTGGCAGATCTGACAACCAGAGAGCTTTTCAGATCTCTATTTTTTGTAGCATGGCTAAGACTACACTTCCTCACCATAGCATATGCTGGGGTTTAATGTTAATTTTACAGTTCTTTCATTTCACTTTTTTCAAACCACATCCATTTAAGCTTTTTAAGCATACTTAAACATACAAATGTACTAACTGTTATTAGACCTATCCTCTAAGAAGCTAAGTATGCTGGATTACTACTTCAGACAGTAGGAGAAGCTGTTCCAAAACTCGTGAGGTCCTCAGTACTCAGCAAGACTGGTTTTTATAGCATACAATAAAATCGTTATTACACACCTACAGCACTGCCTCATGTGCGCAGCTCTCTAATTATAGCGCACAAGTCACAATATTGCATGAGACGTGGCGCGTTTTGTGGCGACATCACAAGTCCGGCTTTCCCTCCTGCCAGGCTGCAGCCTCTGGGCAAGTTTCACTGAACAACTTAACATTATAAGAACAAAATAAAACAAATATCAGCAACTCTCAACTGTGATACCTATATGAGGAGTATGCAGATAAAGGCAGGCGTATGTCCCATTCCCTCCTACACAATACCCATGAAGATGTTTACAGATGTTGCTCACTGTCAGCTCCAGAATGCAGCTCATGAAAAATTCTCTTTGGCACTGTAAGCATAACCCTGTTTCTGGTGGCTCTAGTTAGCCTCTACATAGTCTCTTCCTCAGATAAGAGGTTTATTCTCGCTCCTGTAAAAGTTCAGCCTGAGAAACAGAGTTTGTCAGCATCAGGAAGGGGCAGGCATGTAGGGCTGAAAACATCCAGCATTAGGCAAGCTGCTCCCTTCTGCCTTTATCTGGGAGCACAGGCGTTTTGAACGTGTGTATCTGCCCTAACATGTCCTTCAAAGGCCAGCGGTATCTCACCCCACCACAAGCTGAGTGACGGAGGCTGCTGTACCCCTCCGAGATACCTATCGCTCCCCTCCTGCGGTGAGGATTGGCGACCAGCAGCCTTACCGTGGGCTCAAATGGGGCTCAAGATGTAGCCTTGTACTCAGCCAAACTACACAGGGCGTTCAGCAGCTTGGAAAGCAGATTACTGCATACAGCTACACGGTTGTTTACTTGACTGAGATTTGTATTTGGACATGTATACAAGTGCATAATCCCAAGCTGTTTATTCAGACAAAACCCCACTGAACACAGCAGGTATGTGCCTGCCTGTGCAGCTGAGGATTAAACCCCAAACCCCTAACCCTTCTGCAGGGCCCATTTTCACATTCCTAAGCAAAGAAAAGAAGAGCAAGAAGAACATGCCCACGTATGTGACTGTGGACCTCTTCAACACTTGCTACCTTTGGATTCAGTGAATGTCAGAGTGCCTTTAACATTGCCGATACCCATACCAAGATTCATCCTATCTACCCTGAACATGAGTTTCTCAACCTCATTACTCTATGTGCTCAGTAAATTGTAAACTCCCAGCTCCCTGTCTTTATAAGACAAAACATTTTTTTCTGAAATCTGTTAGAACTGCTCACAAACTATATGGGAGACACAAAGACTTTTAAAAAGAAACAGAAAGAACACTGAGTCCTAATATTTATCTCTGCTTCCATTTAGAGGGGAAATCCCTCTTCTATGACTGAGCTGTGTTCTCTAGCTGGCTAAGCAATGCTCAGCCCAATGCCTTCCGTAATTCTCACACTTTTTGCTTCATGTTAGGGCCAACCTAGCATCACTCAAATTCTACCATGCAATTCATATTTGTATGGCTTATCCAAGACTCCAAAGCCACCAGTGAGAAGCAAGCTTGATACTGGCACATAAAGAGGCTTCTCCATCACCGGCAAATATGTGCTGAGGTGAACCTGGTTTATTTGGCATCTATGCTGCTAGAGCTGCGTGGCCAAGCCATACTAGGAACTTCGGCTTTGCATCTGTCAAAATGCAGTATATTTAATGCATGCCCCCCCCAAGCTCTGGTATTCTCAATACTAGGTGTCAGTAGTATCACCACTACATACCTTTAACAATTTGCCAAACATTATATTAGCTATACTGCAGTCATTAAAATGTTGATCTGAGGAACACAAGGTAATAAACCACTTTTAAATGACCAGAAAACCTGCCTCATAACACACATTAACCAGTAAAAGTGTACTTTCCATTAAATTAATCAGATTAATACAGTGTTGCAAGAAGTCATGTGTAGGCAGCATGAACTTTTTGATGTCAAAGTTACTATGACAACTGGAAACCTGGATTCATGGAAGAGATTATGGTATGAAATGATTTAAACATAAATCTCGCATAACTGATGACTAAGTCAATGCTAATCCTTTTCCTTTAAAATGATTCTTCTGTTTCTTCACAGCAGATACACAGCATTTAGCTGGAAGAGCATACAGGATCTGAGAACTCTAACACACAAACCAGTACAGTCTACAGAGTAAAGTTTACAAACATACAGAAGCAACTATTTGTAATTCCTACTCTTCGGCATTTCAAAGCCATGCCAGGAACAGGGCTGCCAAAGAACAAGAGTAACAGCTCAAAACCTGCATTTAAAAGGTGGTCCTAGAAAGTG
>JBCJKH010015398.1:14541-36625 GCA_039877255.1 Loriculus beryllinus
GCATCCGTATGTATGTTTCCAAGGGCTCATTATGAGTATTTTGTGTCATACCTGTACATTTATGAACAAATTTAACAGCAAAAGCCATAATTGAGCTCTGTAGTATTTCAATAGGAAGATAGATTTTCCCATTAAGTATAAAGATGCTTTAGTCACAGTTATGTTTGTGTTACATCAACAGAACATCAATACAATACAGCATCAAAGTAAAATCTTTTTTTTATTGCCTAGTTTTATGAGCTGAATACAAAAGGGTTGCCTTTTCAACAGTACAGAGGTCTCAAAGTTGAGTATTAAAATGAAGGTTTAGATCATAATGATAGACTGGTTTGCAGTTGAAAAGTTTCATTATATATTTGTACACAGCAACAACAGACAAGATCACTATAATTTGCACACCCCCATAAAACAAAGAATTTAATTTTCCTGATTAGCTTATGCTTACATTAGAAACTAGAGGAGTAGGCAGTGATTTTTACATTTCCAGTGGTAGAGAACAGCTTTAAACTGTACTAATGATTAATGGCCTTTGCTGTTAATAGTTTGTTTTCTACTTACTAACTAGGATTCTTTGTATTTAATTTCAAGCCTTTGTATCTTCTTACACGTCTCTGTGGAACAGAGGTGCCTCCTTCGTTATCAGATTTCTGTTCTGCATGTGAATCACTGCTTGTAACATTCTTTTTCATAAACTCCTATGTCCATAACCAAGATTTCATTAGCCCCTTGTCCAAATAATTGTACTGGAGCCAATGTTCAGCTCATTATCACTAATCTCAGCATGCCTTTTTTAAAGCCATTTTTAATGTGAATAGAGCTCCCCATGCTGTAATCATGTTCTGTATTCCTCCTTTGTAAATGGGTAATTTTACAGGTGATTTTACTGAAGTCCAAATTAATGGCTCACAGCCTGATTTATCAAGTAATGATTGTGATTGTTTCTTTCTGTAGCGTATCATCACCATTACTTATCATTCTCATTACTTGGGTCTCCTGTGAACTTTGTCTACAGCAATTTTAGATTTTCTTCCAGTAAAGCAATACAAAACAGGACCAGTCTTTAAAAGACCCTGATAAAGACCCAACTTTACAGTGGCATGTTGAGACATAGCAGTTGCCTTGTTTTCCAGCTAGTCTTCATAGATTCTGGGTTCTCAGGGACAAAGGCTATCAATCTCATTTTAAACACTTCACAGAAGTCTGTTTTCAAACTATTTTGTTAAACCTAACTTAAAAGTAAAAAATTAATTAAAAAATCTGAATAATCCTGTTTTAAGTAGTTTATTAATAGTATTTTAAGAGTTATGACATCATTATGTTAAGACTGATAATCTAGATCATGCCTCTAACCGCTTGTTTGTAATGCTGCAGTGTTTGCCTCCTTTCAGTGGTCCAGACACTTGGTGCTTGAAAACTTGATGAAAATCAGTGTGAAGGAGCCAGAGAGCTCCTTGGCCATCTCTCTTAAAGTTATTGGGTGCAAGTTATCCAAAGTTGGTAACTGAAGAATTAAATTCTGTAGCTGAGTGTGTGTCTGTTGCATTGGTTGCCATGTACTCTCAATGTGCCCTAGTGTTTCAAAGCTGAACATGCTTTATACTACAAATCATAATCACTGTGCTGGCATTAGTCATTGCAGTACTGAGTGTAAAATACCATGCTAATCTCTCCTTTGTTAATCTCTCCATATTTTCCCTCTTTTCTCTATCTTGTTCACCTCTGGAAGAATTCAGGAAGGTAATGTGCTAAACCTGTGTGCAGCTACATTCCCACCTTAACTGAGAGTAGCTGAAATAAATGCTTTTCAGTCTTTAGGGATAAACCTTTGCATTTTCTGTTGTTGTTTATGCCAAGGCAATTCTGTGTACTGTCGAGCAATCACATTTCTAAAGCACTATTCGACAAAACTGAAGTATCCACTATTACTATCTTCAAGTTTAGAATGGGAAGTATTCATGTATGTCTAGTGGTATTTCTGCTGCAGGAAAGGTCCAGATCATTCTTTTGATATCCTACAACAGCTGTGACTTATACTTTCATTTGGGTGGTCATACATGTGCACTGCATGATGGATGACCTGGATTTCTGCTGTTGGTTTTGTAACTTAGAACTCTTAATGAAATTCAATTGTAAACCAGTCCATCTGATCTAGATATGGCACAAACAGCATCACAAAAAGGAAGGCTATTATTGAGATTTCTCTGCAGAGAGCTGCAACAAGCTCTTAAGGTGTCCCTTAGTTAATTTTTTTTCTTACTAAATTCTTTTTTTTCACTTTAAAAACTTATTTCTATTTTAAAAAACATTTTTCATTGCAGAAAAAAAAATCTTAACAGTATTTCAATATTGCAGACACACCAGTGCAAAAATTGAATTCAGGAAACAATGTTGTCTACAGAAATGCTGTTTGAATTATCTGCATGTGAATGTATAGGTTTGTTTGATTTTTTCTTGAACTTACTTGTTTATGTTGCACAGATTTTTCATTATTTTACTGACAATAACAATAAATGGATGAAAGGAATAAGTAGGTCTTAAATCAGTCGTCTAATGGCAGTAGCCATTTTTAGGTTCAAATGCAACATATTCAAAAAGTGGAAGTTGTTCATGGCTGATGAGCATGTCAGGGTGCACAACATCTGTGGTATGCTTGACATCTTCTGCATGCTGAGTCACATGAGTTTGTAATCGTGATTTTGAAAACCTGTGTGACATGCCTTTGGTTTCTTTAGTCCTTCAGTAACACCATTAGCTTAATTCTGTGCTACAGCCGATATATAAAGAAGTATTGTAGTTTAGTTTCCATACAGAGAACCTGACATCTCCTTGCTACAACCTCTTTTCAGGTAGTTGTAGAGAGTGATAAGGTCTCCTCTCAACCTCCTTTTCTCCAGGCTGAGCATCCCCAGTTCCCTTAGCTGCTCCTCATCAGACTCCTCATAAATAGTGTCTGAACTAGCTTTATTTAATCTAGATGTGTCATATTACATTGTATATCTATACAATAAGCGTCTTCAAATACATAACAGTGACCTTAAAAGGGAAGGAAACAAGTCATTCTAAATATCTGCTACCAGCAGGTCAAGCAACAGGTTCAAATGAGGACAAGGGAGATTTAAATTAATAATCTAGAAAAAAATAATCAATAGTGGGAATAGTTTAGCACAGCAGGCTCCTAATAAGTATTATTGAATCACTGTTATTTGAAGTTTGAGGGGTTTGAAAAATGATCAGCTAAGGGACGGAGGGAATGGATAGGTTAACTGGTCGTGCCTTCTGCACAGAGCAGAGACTGACTGGGTTGCTGAGCTTCCTTTTAGCTTTGCTGCACTGCTGATTCCATCTCTGCCTTGTCTGCTGCATATTCCAGTGTGCCATCCAGCAAAGGCTGCACAGTTTCTGCAGTGCTCTGACTGTAGGAATGGGGGTCATCACTACAGCAGAAATGCTTTCTGCTTACTGTGTTGCATCAGAGTTGCTGTGTACTTATCACCTCTCTTCCTGCTGCCTCATTGCAGTATATGGGTCAGGTGGCATAGAGCTGGAAACCTTTTCTGATATTTCTTCTCAAGCTCCTGCTGACCTTCAGGCTTATAAGGGAGACCATTAACATACCATCCTAACAGGAAGGTGTTGTAGGTGCTGGAACTACCCTTAGTATGTATTGACACAGATCACGCACATCTGCAGCATGTGTTAACCTCTGCCTGGGGCACAGGAGAGTCACTCTGATTAGCACATTTTCTTTCTGTGCTGCAGGTCCAGGTTCAAAACTGCAAATCTTGTAGGTGGAAAGGTCACTTGTACCTGACATATCAAGAGAAGTTGTCTCTATTTGGGAGGGCTAAAGCTGTTCAACAAGAACAGTTCCTCGTTGATGTTTTCAAAGTTCTTTGTAGCAATGCAGCATCTTTACCTTTTTTCTAAATATAGCTATAAGCGGGCTCAAAAGATATAATTAAGAAGTGAGCCTTTGTTTGCTTTGGTTGATGATCCCTTTTAACAATCAACCTGTTTCTGGAAAGTTTAAAAAAAAACTAATAAAAAAAAGGCACAATGCATATGTATTTAATTTTTCATGGATTGCATACTTTAGATTGGTCTTATTTAGCCATTTAAATGTAAAGTTATTTTCATTATTTTTAATGTGCTTTGAACCAGCATTGCTGTGACTTTTTGGCGCAAGTTACGTCAATTCACTATTATCCAAATTCTTGACATTTTTCTTCTCAACGACAGGGATCATCCTTTTCAAATCAGTACATCTCTGCCTGGATTAGAGCAGAGGAAGCACTGGCTTCAATGACACTTTAATGTATCGTAGAATAAATATACTGCTTGAAAAGAGATTTTTTTTCCTGGTATTGTAATTATTGTTGTAATTGAAGCAAGATTATTTTATTTTTACGCTCCATTATGAGATAATTTAAAATGTTACATTTATTTAATGAGTAGAGCAGACAAGTGCTTTGGCAGGGCAATATTTTTGCTGTACCAAAAAAGTATTTTTTACTTTAAGCAATAAGTCTCAGCACCAGAAATATTGTGTTCTTGTTCACTATATGGTAAATATTTAATTATTCATTGTCACTGCTAAGCACAGCTTTTCCTCTAGTTCTCTCTTTACAGTGTGACATGACTAACTACTCTTGCCATTATGTTCTCATTTAATAATGTCACTGTGAAGCAGTAGCTTGTCATCTTCATAATGAGATCAGTGCCTAGAAAAAACAAAGCAGAGTAGTCATGCATCGTATTTACCATAGCAGACATGTTATATAAGGGGAGACCTTACTGCAGCCTTGCAGTGCTTAAAGAGGGTCCATAAGAAAGATGGGGACAAACATCTTAGTAGGGCCTGCTGCAATAAGATGAGCAGTAATGGTTTTAAACTAAAAGGGAGTAGATTTAAACTATATAAGGAACAAATTTT
Source organism: Loriculus beryllinus (assembly GCA_039877255.1). Taxonomy (NCBI): domain Eukaryota; kingdom Metazoa; phylum Chordata; class Aves; order Psittaciformes; family Psittacidae; genus Loriculus; species Loriculus beryllinus. The sequence goes on from JBCJKH010015398.1 coordinate 19,475, forward strand.
TTACAGTGTGGGTGGTGAAACACAAGGACAGGTTGTCCAGGGAAGTTGTGACTGCCCCATCCCTGGAAACAATCAAGGTCAGATTGGATGGGTCTTTGAGTCAACCTATCTAGTTGAAGATGTCCATGCTTATTGCTAATGGTTTGGATTAAATGACCTTTGAAGGACCTTTCCAACCAAGACTGTTTTATGATTCTAGGAGTCTGTGAGTCTATGATTCCATGATTTTACGATTCCATGGTTCTATGATTCTATGACATGCTTGGACAAGAATAAATTATAATGCCTCACCAGCATTCAATACTGAACAAGAGAACTCCAAAAGCAAAGAAAAACAAGGTAACAGTCTCATAGTGCAAGAAAGAGGTTTGTACCAGGTCAGTAAAATGCTAGCCTGGGTGCAGCTGTGTAGAGGATGTAAATTAGTGGAGCTGAGATGCAATGAGTGACGTTTATCTAAATTGACAATTTAGCTCATAACAGAAGATGACATGTGAGGGGAAGGAAATCTGAAATAGAGGAAAAGGTGGTCATAACCATAGGAAAGTGCCTTCTGTTGAAGCCTTCTAAATAAGGTGGCAGAAATGTAGGGCTACTTGCTACTCTAATTCCATAGAACTAGAAGGTGAATGAGGCTGATTGTTTGAAGTAAATAAGCAAGCAAAGCAAAGATTAACTACAAGTTACATAAACTGGAAGCTGGATAAAGTGAAATTATTATCACTATCAATCTTTGATGTGAATTTTGCAGAAATTCCTACCCCTTTGCACCTAACAACATTGGGCCATACGTGCAGGTGACATTAGCTACATATCCTGCCATTTCTGCTTTATCATATGATACACCACTTGCTTAGTGCATGGCTGCTAGCATTCAATAGCCACTGTTTTCAAAAGCTGGTATAACAGATCTGTTTCTTTCAGAGTTTTAATACTTTCAGGATTTTCTGAGGGGGGAAATGTTGTTTTATACATCAAAAACTCCAGGCTAGTGTATGAGGGGTGAAAAGCTTAAATATTAATTAAAAAAATTCTATGTCCAGTTTACTGCTAGGGCTTCTTCATGCTGATTACATGGAGTCTTCTGCTTGAATCTTCTAAAACGTGAATCTTTCTGAATGTGCCAGTGTTGTTTGTATTATTTCTTCATAAAAAGTGCTTGCTAAATTCACTGAAAGAAGAGCTCATATTCCCTTATGCTTTAGCATTGTCTCAATCTAAAGAATGGGACATCTGCAGTGCAAAGATCTACATCTAGTTTAGCTTAGGTTGGACAGAAAGAAAGAGAGTTCATGATTTTGTTTGTGATGTTACAATGCAGCCACACAGGAGGATGTTGCTGAAATTCTCATGCAATGCATCAGCTGCTCTGCATGTTTTTCATGGAGGAGCACTGGAAATGGGGACTTCGCAGGAAATAGCCAAAATACCCATTTCTTCTACAAAGATGATTTCATGAAGTTAAATATTACAAAACAACTGAGGTTTATGCTGACAAGCTGGGTGATGAAGAATCTGGATCTTCAGTTCACCTTCTGTTTCATTTTTATGTTGGTTTTTTTTTGTAAGTAGGAATGTATTCAAAGAAACAAAGTTTAACTAATCTAAACTTTTTATCTCCTTTCAGTGCCCCTATTCAAACCTTTTCTGTGCTCCATGTGACAGTGACAGCATGAGGAAAAATGATCTACGCAGCAATTGCATTCACTGTACATGTGCATAAAGTTTATACCCTACTTCCTTGAAGTAATACCTTCTCCTAGTCCTTATACCAATGTTGGTTTATTGTAAGCTAAAGAAATCCCTTACTGACTGAAGACCTGTATGACAAATGTACAACAGTACCAGCATATTACATACATCCAGCTACTCACTGGGATTGCTGAGTGGCTGAGATGAAACTTAAGAAAACTCCTCACTCCCAGGTCTGGCGGTAGAGGGAAAATTGGTTTTCGCTTTTCTAGTAGGTAATGGCAATTGGCATCATAACAGTGACATGGGGGAGAAATAGAGCTCACAATCCCACTGTAAAATTGTATATAGTCTACAAAAAGGATATGTAAGCCTCCACATGGACTGTGTGAGGAAAAAAAGAGCTTTTGCTGAACCCTTATGTATGGCCCAAGCATGCACGTAATCATTCTTTGCAGTTTAGAAGGAGGAAAAAAATATTGTTATGGCAACAGTTTGGTGTTTTTTTCTTTGTCTAAAGAATGCCTCCAAAACTCTGAGATTCCGGGAAGCTGCAAGTTTTACAAGCTTTTCTGAGATATAAAATGTTACTGTGCACAGGTATTTGCACAGTGTCATGCACACCTTGATTATGTGTGAATTAATCACTGGTATCATTAAATAACAGTTACAGTGTTAATAACAGCAGCAGTAAAAATATTAATAAGTGAGAATATTGGTTTCCTGTCCAGGAATAAAACATCAGAAAGATGTCTGTTTGCACAAAATGTAGTGAAAGAAATGAACATGAAAGCAAAGCCAAGCAAAGAATTAAACCATGAAGAAAGTCTGGGTGAGATGCATGGCCAGCTGGACAACATTTACATTCCAAGCAGTGTTCCCATGATTTACTCTGAGCACATGGTGAGGTCATGACTATCAAATAACTCTAGTCCACATTCACATATCTTTATGCCTGAAAAGAAAATTGAAGGACACAAAGATTAAAAAAGGGTCATTTAAAGAAGTGTTTTAGTGTATCACAGAAGAGCGTAACATCTTCCCTCCACAAGGATTTTCAGAATTTTTCTGTAGAGAAATAATTTTCTTCTTCATTGACTTTGCAAAGATATTTGATATGGTGGGATGAAACTGAAGATGAAGTTCCCATAACATCTAGATGAATTTTCATGTAAGCTTTATTGCAATAAAAATATTTGTCAAAGCTGAAGGAGCAGTACTGGAGTGCTTTGTCATTATAAAAGACATAAAACAAGGGCATATATCATAGAGCTTTCATATTATCTATTTTTTATCTATTTTCCTGCTTTTTTTGAACAGGTAGGAAAAAAACCACAAACCTGCAGCACATTAAATAAGAAATTATAGGAAATTCCCACACTTATAAACTTGTATTTAGCAATTAGTATGCAGATTATACTCTTGACTCAAGAGTGGATTCATCTCCACAGCTGCTTGTTATCAACCTTCTAAACTTAACCCTAAATCTCCACTTTTCTGTGCCTTTCTACATGTTCTTCTAAGAAGTGTCCTCTTTTTTTTCCCACGTTTGTTTACATAACTGACTTCAGTTTCCTTTGTATTTGGGTACATGTATAAAACATGCTGACTCCCTTCTTTCAATTGCTTCAGTGCTGGCACTTACAGCAAAATATAGTTGGTATCTCCACAATTTCCTCTAGAGTTCTGATTATAAATTGATTTTCTACTTTGCCAGACCCTTTTGGTGTATTTGGTGTACCTAATTGCCTTCACACAACACGCTCATATGAAATACCTTTATTCAGTAAGACTGATGTTTACATACAAGGTATTTTTTGTCTCATATTCAGACTATTTCTATTACTCCAGGATCATCAGAGTTTTCTGTCATTTCTTTTGGCTTTTGTTCTTACCTGAGAAAGACTAACTGTTGAGCTTTTCTTCTGATATGCCTTTGGTTTTAGTTATACATAGTCTATAAACCACATTCCTCAGGCAGTAAGATAGCCAAAATCATATATTCTGCAAACCTCAGGCTTCTGAGGAACCTTCTTTCTGCCTTAGGTCACCTCTAAAATGTCCCAGGATTTTGCTTCCTATGTTCACGGCCAGGTTGAGCAGAGCCTTAGGTGACATGGTTTAGTGTGAGCTGTCCCTGCCCATGGCAGGGGGGTTGGAACTTGATGACCTTAAGGTCCTTTCTAACTCTAACAATTCTATGATTCTATAATTCTACATCTGTTAAAATGCAAAGTTCTGATCACTGTCAATGTTAAAAGACAAATAAGTTTCAGAGAGTAAGTAGGAAATTACTCAAGTGAAAGCAATTGAAAATTTACTGAGAGAGAAGTTCCAAGAAACAAGGAAAGATCCCATATTACTTGTTGAAATAAAGGCAAAAAAGAGAAAAGCTTAGCAGACGGAACAAGGCTGACTCACAAATCCAGGACTTGAACTGGAACAGTTTTGCAACTCATGAAAGGGTTTTGTCTCTTTAGTAATCATAAAGCCAAGATTTACAGTTTGTGGTAAAGCTAAAAGGTGATACTATTATTACCACCATACACCGTGCAATAGTTTATTAGCAGTGCCAATTGAAAGGGAATAATGTAATTACCCTAATTACCAAAATGGTATATTGCAATGTCATGCCTTGTCTTGGGACAGCACAAACACATAATAATTGGAAGTGCTGAAAGACCACAGCTAAATAAACTGTGCTGGAGTCTTAAAAAGTAACAAATAAAGTTGTGTTTTCTATATGCACATTAAGTGTTAGATCTTGAATTCTGAAACAAGCTAAGTGTGGAAAAATATTCACAGTAAAACGTTTTATGATTTTCACAGTTCCATTTGTTATTCCTAGTACCTGCAGGCTTGCTGCCTGAGAGGTAATACAATTAAAGTGGACAATTAAGTTACATTCAATTGCTGCAGTCATTACAGATTTAGAGTATCATTCTACCTATTAACATTCAGGTTTCATTAATCCAAATTTTTGTAATGGAAGAAGTGAGATTTTATTATTATTATTGCAAATTACCATATTCCTTATGCTTTCCAACTGCATATAAGGTATTATAGATAGTTTTTACTTTGGGCATACTGGCAAAGGCTATGTTGACACTGAAGTTCGACTGATCTTCAAGGTACTCTGCTCATAATCACACTTATTATTCTTAATCACATAATCACATCCTTACCCTGAGGTCTAAATCCTGTGTCCAATGCATGGGTGTTGAGAAACACTGTGTATCACATTCAAGCAATATTGATTTGCACTGGCATGGTTTTGGATTCTTGGGAGCAAAAAGGGGGGAAAACCTGGTTTAAGCAGAATCAGAGTCCCCTGTGCTCTCCTAAGAGGTTGTTCCAGCAGTCTGTGTCCCTAGACATACTGCTGAAAGCCTGGCCCCTGCTCACCAGCATGCCCGGTATGGTGTTGTCCTGAGCACTTGCTGTAGATGATCACACTGCCTTACTGGCACCTACTGGCATCCCAAGTCATGCAGCGTAGCCCTCAAGGTTCATTTCTTATGGCAAAGGCAGAAACACTGTTTAACCATCAGCCTGGCCATGTCAGAATTCCTTCCTATCTCTGTGGCTGTTGAGGAGCACGTATTGGGCTCATGAACTCTATTACTTATGGTGAAATAAGTCAAAGGGGAGCACACCAGTTTTCCTGGCTGTGTACCAGTGGTTGAGCTCCCAGGCTAATATAAACTAAATATAGAGGCTTCCTGGCATCCACATCACAGTAGCTGCAATAGAAAAACCTACCCCAAAGGTACAAACTATCCCAGTGACTCACCTGGGGATGTTTCCAAACGTTCAGCTGAAATCCCAGTGTCAGCATTCTCTCCATAGCCACAGCTCACTAGCACCTTTTTTAAAGGCTTTTCTGGTTTAAATACAACTTCCATTTGCTAATTATAATTAATGAAGTGCTTCTGAAACTCCTATGATGGAACATGGTAGCATTAGGATTAGTTTGCTACAGCTATTACACCATCTTCAATTTTTTATATTTTTTTAGCATATTATATATTATCTGTTTTTTCAATAGGTAATAAAATACGGAAAATTCTTCCTCAAGTAAACATCAGAATATTAAGTTTTCCTAATATTCTGCATACACAAGTGTGTGTTGCAATGCAAAATAGCCGCATTAATTCTAAGTGTTTATATTGAATTTACTATATTGAATTATTAAAGTGACGTTTAATTATTTATATGCAGCATTGATGTACTCCCTAATAAGAAAATATATGAAATAGAGCTGTCAAGTATGAAAGAAGAAAAAAAAATTAATATTAGCAGAAAGGACTCCCTACTCTTTCCAGGCTGAAAAGTCTGTTGTTACCATACCCATCACAGACTGACATAAAGTGGTTTTTACTGACAAATATAGTTGTAGGGACATCCACATAATTACTGCCTTTCCACATTCACAGCATTAGGAATGAAAGAAACACATGCACTCTAGATTCAAAGGGACTAATTGATAATTTCTATTCTGATAGTCAGGTGACAAAATATCTGAAATGTTGAAATGGCACACAAGAGAACAAGCACTGAAAACAAACACCTTAACAAAAAGGGTTCTTACCGGGGGTATTTTGGAAGATGTAGTTAATCATAAACTATTTTTTCTCTCTGTTAGCACTGTAGTTAATATAATGGATAGCTCAAGTTAAAAAAATATCTTCCAAAGCCATGTCATTCTACAGTGCACTTTGAATCTCACTGCTATGGACTGTACTAGAGTGATGTTGTTAATAGGAGACAGCTACAAAGCCAGGACTAGGTCTTCTGAAGAATGCAGTGGTGATTCTTTGAAGGCAGTAGCAAATTGAATGGTGCTGGTCTTCTCCCATACATGTGAATGACAAACTGTTTGGTGGTGCACCAGACAAAGCAGCTGACTTTAAATCGGAAAAAATTAACCCATTATGATTACAGGACTGAGAGAAGGAACAGAATAGGGTATGAAGCTGTCATCTGCTGACACTGATCTCACTTCTTCCTTATTCCTTGGGCTGTCAGGCTGGATGCTGGATGCTGGTTTATGGAATAATTTAGATGTAAAAGCTCATGAAGAAAAAGACAGGTGGAATGCAGAATCACTGTTCTGCAAAGAAAGGTCCAGTTGGCTGGTTGTTATCCTGGTTTCCTGCAGAACAGAACCATAATGCTTGGAATACATTTGTCACCTGCTTTCTGGACCACTTAAAGGGTTTTGATAAATCTTGGCAACTTCAGCTAATGATAAAAAAGTAAAAACCTTCAAAGACACTAAGTTCTTAAAAGCTTTATGAAAACAGAGTGAATAGGGTGCATGCAAAGTTTATAAAGTATATGAAGTACAATATGAGCTGGCACCTACTTGATATAGCCAAGAAACTACATTTTATTAACATCCTGAGGAGCTTCAATAGAACTTGAACTTATCTAAGTTTATATAACAAGATTTAAATGTGCTGGAAATGAGGCTTCATTAAGAATAGTTTCACCGAATAACATTTGCTATGATTCCAAAACTGTTGTGAAAATGAACTTAGGAAAATCCTTATTACTTTTTTTTTTTTCTATTAAGTTTCTTAGTGACACTTTTAAAAGCCAGGTTTGAGGAAAAGAGATAAAATACTAAAGGCAGAGAGTTACGCAGCAATTACATATACCAGTTACCAAGTAGCCTCCAGTAGTCAAGCAGGAACTTGATTATTTCTGAACTGTAGACATTCCATAGTATAGTCATATACAAGTGACAAGAAATAAATCTGCAATACAATGATGGACAAGGATATGAAGATCCCAGTTTTCATAGACCCCCTAAAATAATGATAAAACTTATCAGTAGATCAAAGAGTGTTGGCAGACTAACTCAACTGAAAATACATTTCAGCCTTCATTTACAGATTTTATTTGCTGTTTGTCCATAAGTTCTACACATAACATCTCTACCTTTCATCTGAGCATTAAGTAGGTAAGCCACCCACAACCTCTGTGTTGATAAATTAATTACCACAGTTATTAAAGGCAATGGAATCATGGATTCCAGTTCATCTTCAGCATTGATAATATTGCGATTTATCAACAGCAATAATTATAAATCCAAGCAGGCCTAATTGAGAAAAATTATAGGAGAGAAAAATGTGCCCTGTTATGCCCATAAAGCATTTGAGAGCTGCTCAACTCCACTGAAGTATGCAAAGCTGCAATTATTTCAAGAAAATGGACATATTAAGAGCAGCCAAAGTAGTCAACAGCTACATGCCCTCTTAGCTCAGAGGTCAGCCTTAACGAGAATTCTTCATTTATTAGAGAGTGATGTGTAATACATGTATATGATAAAGAAATATTTGTTGCTCTGAAGATTATTAAGATATCAATTATTTAAGACATGTTCGTTTTTCTCTTTCATCTGGGAGAATATTTATGCTCTGCTGCAGTTTTTAAATTGTACCACTTTTCCAGTTTAGTTTCTGATTTAATGTGGTTTCCCACACACCGTGTGGCTGATTAGATGCTCCATCTATTATTTGGCGTTGCTATAGCTTTAATGTAATTCTTAGCTAGGTCCTTCACTTACTTACCCAATGTATTGTGAACTGATCTATTAATATGATAATTGATAAGAGTTGGACTAAATTGTGCTCCCTATTGCAAGAACAGAGTATGATGGAATGTGGAAAACATACTCTTCAGATTAAATACAACTTTTAATAGAATTGCCAGTCTATGAATGTCAGGTGTGGCAGGTGCCCATAGTACTGAGCTGGTCTTGACTTTCTAAAAAGCTTTGCAAAGCAACATTAGAACTTCTATACAGCTTTCACAAGGAAGAGATATTGGATTTCACCCTGGAATTCTTTCTCAAAAATAGGTAAAAAGAGCCTTACCCTGCAATGCTTCTGTGTTTCATACCCATAACTTCGCAGCAGGGAAGGGGAAGGCAGGAGTCTGAAACCTTAGACATCCAAAGTGGCTATGACAAGTTGTGAGCAGGAACCCTCCTTCCCGCTGCTCCCAATTGCATGGGTTTCAGACACTTTTTTGGGGCTTTTAGGCTGTTTTGTTTTATTTTGTCTGTGAGGCATCTTCAAAGACATTGGTTTCATCCAGACAGACCACAGGAAATTAATGGAGTTGTTTTTTCAGCCCTTTCCCTCACCCTCTGTCCTACTCAAAACTAAAGGTTTTAGAGGGTCAAACTATAGCTTGGCTAGGCGTTATTAACTATCTCATCAGTAGTGCTGGGTAACATCTTTTAAGAACAAATTTTACCCATAAACATTAATTTTCAAAATGTCTTGTGCTGCTATAGCTATAGAATGCTGCAATAACACTACCGACGAGCCTTAAGTTTCACTCAAAATTAATATTTCTTTGGGCTACAAAAACACATTCAAAGGTGCACCTTTGTCAAAAAAATAATTGTGTTTTATGCACATAAAATGGCAAGAACAAAATATCCTTACAAGTTAAACTCACAGGATATTTGTGCAGTCTCAGATTTGTGCAGTAGTGGACAAGGGATTTCTTAAACTGGAAGGAAATGTTTAAATTTGGTACATCATTACCGGCCATTTTAGTGAGGCTGCTGTACTCATATTTTAGAATGGGAAAGGTCAGTTCCCTGGGGAATAGAGACCTCACTGGCCATTTTGCCATTTCAGTTACAATTACTTTGCTTTCAAATTGAGAGCTATTCAGTATCAAGCCACAAATGTATCACAGACTGCTGGAAAGAGCAGACAGAGCAGATAATGTTAGGCAGCTTCTGAGGCTCAGAGTGGATTCTGGATTCTTTGGATACTTTTTTTTATGGTCCTAGTTTTTATCCTCCTTCAACCCCATTATTTCATCCTGTCTCATCTTCCCTAATTTTCCTCTTATCAGTTGTTCAGTGGATTTCAAATGTAACTACATATAAATCACTTAAAATTCCAAGATCTTCATAAGAGTTCTGAGGACTAATACCCTGAAGACAGCTTTACCAACAGAAAGAAGAGTTGCCAGACCAAGCCAACTGCCTGCATGGCCCATGAAATGAGCTGGAGCTCATGAGGACAGAACGTTGAAATTTGTGATACAAGTCTGTATGGTCTCTTGTCAGCAAATGGGGAATGGAAATATTCATCTTTTCTGTGTCCCTCTAGTCTATTTGGTAGCTATGTAAAAAGCGACAATATCAATGTAGTTAAACAAATTGTGCAACTCAATTACTTTTTTCATGCTAAAAAGTATATTAAAAAATTAAATAGGGGAGAATATAGGGTAGAATTCCTAAAATCATAGATATGATTTAGGAGTCAAAAAGTCAACCAGTTTTAATACATCGTTCCAGAGGGCATAGGACTGAAAGATCAAATAAAGAACAATGTGGTCTTAGGCAGCTGTAAGGAACACTTGTATTTGTGGTTTAAAATTCTTCCTCTCTCACAACCTATCTCATTTCTTTTATAATTTTGTCACCTTTGGAAAATATATTCAGTACTCATGGGAGAGGCACTTGAAAATAAAGAAAACATCTTCCTCTTTGATTCTCTCTCATTCCCCATCAATGATCAGTAATTGATCATCTATTTATCCCTGAGAATTTTATTTTCTTGTTCTGTTTTTCTGTGGTACACTCAGCAAATGAATGCTTAAAATAATCGCTATGGACTTTTTACTATGGAGAGAAAATCCATTAAGTTTCAAATCAATGCGAATGATTGCAATGTGAAACTAACAATTTTCTAGAAATTAATACTGGAAGTGAAAAGCTATGGCAAAGAAGTAAAATCAAGCTTCATTATTAGACACACTCCCACCATTTCCACACAACTTAGATGATTAACTTATGTGAGAAACTTACCACATTTCTGATTTCTCACTCAATGTCCCTTTCCTAAAACCCACTAAACTCAAATTTTCAATAACTCTTACGAAATATGATCTGAACCTTTGCTTAGCCATATGCATATTCAAGTAGATTTTCATAACGTCACTTCAGCTGGATTTAAAATACCTGTAAGTCCTGAGAAACCACTTGGAAAGATTTTCCTTGATTTTCTTTGATGAGGAATCAGTGTGGTATGAGCCCTGAGAAAAAATACCTGTGACAATCCACAAGCAGCGTAATAAATATCTGTAGAAACTGGTGAAATATCTCTTAATTTATGCAGCTAGAGCTTATGTCAAATTAGGGTAAGGGGAAACAGGGGTACAACCATAGAGTCAATAAATGGTTTGGATGGGAAGGGACCTTAAAGCTCATCCAGTTCCGACCTTGCTGCCATGGGCAGGGAAACCTTCCCCTAGAAGAGGTTGCTCCAAGCGCCATCATAGAGGGCATATTGCTTATCCAAAAGGAACATGTGCAGACTGTGTAAGTCATCTTATTAAAATAGATATAGTTAAAAAATGTCTTCATCTTGAAGAGCTTAGAATCAAAGCAGAAAAGATAGTGAATGGACAGATAAATACAGGTGCAAAGCAGGCAAATGGCTTTAAGTGAAGTGAGAGAGCTGGAATTAGAAATCAAAGTATCTTAAATCCCAACCAAGGGATTTCAGACTTCTGAAGGATGTTTGTTGCATGTGACTTTAATGAAGTTCTAAACATTATCATAAAAGCAGTATTTGTTCATGAAAAATGTCTCATGTTGTAGCCTGGCTGCAATTAAATATATTTATTTCATGGAAAGACCATTTCTTCTCTGCCTCTTTTGAAAGAAAGAAAGAGGCAGAAAAGAAAAGGAATTTTGATAAACAACTGGAAATTCTGGACTGCTGCTCCATCATATTTTGCTGGTGTAGAATAAAGAAAAATAACAATAATAAAATAAAAGCAGAAAACAAAACATGCCTACATTAGCTGATTTGGATTTATTTGGCCTTATTCTTTTACAGCATAAAAAGTCTGGGTTAATAGGGGAGAATGTGAGGGACAAAGATTCATAGAGAGTAATACAATACTTTGGTGCACCTTTTCTTTAATTATGTGTTTGGACATGTACTTGGTTCCTCTGACAGAGCTCTGCTCATTTTATTCTTAACCTTTATGGTCCCAAAAGCCAGATTAGATAAGACTATATCACATATCTGCAATACATAAAACAAACTATTAAATTCTCAGATTTACATTTTCCAAACCTTATTATTTCTTATTGATTTTTATTTTATTTTATTTTATTTTTTTTAGTGGGTTTTGTGTGAATTTTCCTCAGGAAACTGAGCAGTAGCACATTATAAGAGACCATCAAGAATGTGGAGCAGGAAGATATGAGACAGATTTGTGTTGTTGCAAAGCACTGTAATTGAGAGCAGCAAAAAGGCAGAGAGGGAAAGACAGCCATGTCTCTGAGCTGCTGGTTCAGTGGTTGCAGCACGAGACAGTCAGTGCTGGTGCCAGCAGTTTCTCACACGCAAGGTAGGGGTATGAGCATGTATATGTGCACATGTATGACACTATGTCAGATAGGCTGACAAAATGCAATGCAGGAAGACACACCTGAACAATATAAGAATGCTTTTTTTCTACAATTACCACTGCAATGAACAAAGAAATGCAAATTATTTGCCTGAACTTAGCTGAGACTGACTCTGATACAGTTTCAAAACCACATGTCAATATTATCTCCTTTCAAGCCCTATGGTTTTATTAACTCATGAGGTTTTTAATATTATTTGGACAATCAGGTGAATTTGCTAACCTAAATTTCAGCAATAAACATAGGAAAGGAAAGAAAACTCTTATATTTCTGGTATTAGCAGCTATTAAATTGACATATGAAATGTGCACGATAATCACAGTGTTAGCTTAAGTAAGTCCAGATGAGATAACCAGCTGTTACGTACTAAGCACAAGCAAAAAATGTTGAGGCACATACACATAGTTCTAAGGGCAAATGTCTTTTTCAGTTCACTCAGTGATAATGAAGTGTCCCCTTGCTTGAACAATTAGCTTTTAATTTAAAGAGAGAACATACCATTAACCTTATAGAATCAGTGAGGATGCCTTGAAAAGAGAGAAGTGCAGAAAGGTGTAGCTTCATCTTACTTAACTTCAGACTTCTATAACACTTAAACCTGAACTAGTCAGCCCCACCTCCCTAATCAACAAACAAGCACTTTGAATGTCTATCTTGGACAACTATTTTAGGAAAGGATGAATCATGTCCTAGAAACATTTCTTTTTATTGAGCCTTCTCAGTTGTTAATCTCTTGTGATAGGGGTCTTTTATGTGAGATTTTGACTCCTAATGACGTACGACATTGATGCATCACTCCTAGCTTCAGTCCCAAGGAGGAATAGCCTGTGAGGTGAAAGATAATAGTCTAGAGTAATTCTGAGCACCACCAGAAGACTAGAAATGGGTGAGTGATGCAGGTGGCACAAAGGTAGAAAGACAGCCTTGTGGATCATTGGGTTTTCTGACCTTGATCCAAAAATCTATGTGCTAAGGACTGATGGAATAAATCAGTGTGGCTAAGTACAGTGTCTTTGTCATAGGATGAAATATTCTCTCACAAATCTTCATAACCTTCTGCAAACTTTAAACTTTATATCTCTGAAGTAAATTATTAGCTACTACTGTCAGTATTTCCCAGCTAACGTAATAGAGATGAGGAACAGCTTTACCAACATGACTAACGAGTCTGTATTAGAAATGAGAAATAGCATGAGAGTCTTCTTACCAGGTTTGATTTCAGACCACTATGATTACTACAGTGATTTTCCAATTAATTCATCTAATACACTGCAGTTCTTAAATTGAAACTGTTCGTGCTTTCACAAAACGTTTTGATTCATTAACCTGTTACGTTAAAGCAATAGGTAAGTGGTTTAAGAACATGCAGTGAAAGGAATTTGAACCATTTTCTTTCTAATTCCTTCAAAAGGACCTTATATACCACATCATAGCCTGCTCCAGCCTCCAGTGAAGTTCATAGAAAGACCCCATTCATTTTAATGAGGGCTGACTCAGTCCTGTGGTTCTACTAATTTAAACCAACTATAAATGAGTCCCCTGGTTTTTAAAATAAATGGCACATTATTACCAGGAATAAGCACGTTTTCAGTAATACTTTATTTTTCTTTTATTACTGATTTGACATCTTTTCTTATTCCCATCAAATAGCTGGAAAAAGAATAAAATATATTCCTGAATATAATATATTCCCTGAGGAAAATATAAAATACTATCTTCAGAGTCCTGACCATATTCCCAAATTTAGGTGATGGCTGCTTGCCAATCTAAACTTTCCTTCAGATGAATTACAATATTTCACAGGGGGTTATGGTCAGCTACTGCTTCTAGCTTGGACTACTGGAGCAGCGATAAAAGGTGCCACCAGTCATCAGTCATACCTCAGCCATACCTAGAGGTGAGAGCAGAGTGAACGTATTGCTGCCATGTGTGCAATGGAAGAGTCCGGAGACAGAGAAGAAACAACACCAGAGTTGGTATCTGTTGTTGAAACAGTAATACAGAAATACATCTGCTAGTTACATCTTTAGCTGATATAAAGAAACCTAGCTCCACTGAAGTCAAGTAGTGTCACATTAGTAGCTATCAGCTGCAGAACTGGCCCGTTGTCATTGCACACACCATGGCCTCAGGTTCAGTGTGCCCGCTGTTAGACTCGCACAACCACAACTGGCTTTACAGCTTCACTTTGCTCTCTGGGGTCCAACTAACATCACTGCTAGAATGCAGCATAATGCTTGCTGGCTTCACTGCAAACATGCTTCTATCATATATTTACTCTCTTAGTAACTAAAAGGTATTTTGTGTTCTATATATTCATTCAGATATAAGCTTATGTAGGCATACTTTTGGGAAGTGATGATCCATATTTATCAGCATTGGAGACATGACAGGAGATTTACTTTGCAGAGTTTGAAATATCTTCTTCAGCTCCTCTCAGCCCTTCAGTACATTGCCTGACAAAGAAGAGGCAAGCAGCGTCGAACAAGCACTCCAGAACTGGTTAACACAGGATTGCCACCTTACCTCAGTGTACTGCAGACATCATGCAGTTTCATCTCCAGGAAGGATAGAGACAGCAGAGGTCCTGGCAACAGAGTGTTGTCTCAACCTCACTTTTATGTAATAGGTTGGAAAACCTGCAGAGCTTGGAAGAGTGACACCAATACTTAGGGCAATGCTTTATTTCATCTCTTTGTCATTTCTTTATGGTTGTCTTGGATCAGTTGTTGAGCTCTGTTCAATTCTGAGAATTATCACTTTCTTCCTCACTTTCTGGATTTCACCAAATGATGTAATGGACTATACTAAAAAACAAGCAGAGACTCAGAAACTGTTGCTAGTAGAATCATAGCAGTGATTTCTCAGACATCTTTTAGCAGCTTATGTTTCAAGACAGGATTTCAGAGTTGATTAACTATCTTTGCTGTTGTTGTAACCAATATTTTGGTGAGTAGCTCTCCAATATCAGTACATCCAGTTTGAAGCTGACTCAAAGGATGCAGAAACATTTGTTTGTGTATATCTCTTCTGGTATTTAGCAAAGTTAAAGGAAAGCATCACAATACTGCCAAAGGCCTTGAGTTTGAGCTTACTAAACCAGTAAGAAAGCCATCAGGCATGTCTTACCTGATAATCATTCCACATACTTTTTAGAGTAATATTTTAACTCCTTATTAATAAATGCTATTGTTTGAGATACAAAGATAACGGGAACTATAAGAACTGGTGAAAACCACCACAAGCTATGGCTTGCACAATTCACTTGTCAAAATTTCTGGTCAACACTTAGTTATATACTGCAGATAATTAGTTTTTCATGTTATAAACACCTCCATTTTCATAATAATGTTTTTTTTATTTTAGTAGTCTGTCCCCATAAGGCTGCTTATGTGACTGTGATTCATTACAGCCATAAAAACATATATTTTTATCTGAAGAGTGCAGAAATCAAAACACTGCATGCAAATACAAGATAAAAGTTGAGCACAAGAGACATGGAAGAGAGAGATATTGATCTTGTATTAGTAAGAAGCAGGTAGCACAAGTTAGGCAGTTACACATCACTAAGTGCCTCATCACCACAGTGAGGTCTGTAGCACAGACTCAGTTTATATTTATAGACTTCTTTGGTCATCTGCTAGCCCTGAAGAAAAAACTTGGGTTCTTCTTTTTTTTATTCTATGCAAAACCTTGCAGAATTAAGTCACACATATTAGAAGCAGTCTGGAAATATTTACATTGAAACCCAGAACTTTGGCTACTGCTGGCACCCATTACACTTGCTCTTCAATGCAGTTCTCACTTCTACTCATGGCTGTAGGTTGTGCTAATCTTTAGCCCCCAAATAAGATATGTCTGACAAATGTCTGACAAGAAATTATGTGCTTAAACTGAAGTATGAGATATCAAGGCTAGGTGTAATGACAGTATTTAATGCTAAAACAGGTGGAGCACTCATTGGTTGAGGAAGTTGTGGAAGATCCAATACTGGCTATTCATGACTATAGACTAGATTAGTGTGACATAGATGATCCTGCTTAGGTCCAAATACCCAATTGATAAGTTGCCCTGGTTTTCTCCAACATATGAAGAGGAAACCTAGGTGAGCTGGTGTCTATGAAGATTGATATTGTAGGTTCATGCAGGAGAGGAGATGTATTTCTTTAAGAATGACCAATTTCATAGCTTTTGTCTAAGTAGAAATACATTTGCATGCATTTCCTTTATGATAGGAATGTTTGATTTTAAATGATGATTACAGCTTAAGATATATACCTGCATGAAGTTTGCACAGTATTTTGCATATCTATTTGTTGCAGTAAAGCTATTCTCCTTTTCCTTCCATAGCAAATTCCCTAAGTCAATGAGAAATATTGTACTGTGTGACTTACTTCTAAGAATGGCAACCTCACAAATCTCAATTTTGAACCGTCTGAATGTTTATTGCAGCAACAACAAAATCAACTCTCACCTGAAAAATTTGCAACAGCCTTCCTTGTCATACTTTGGGATGCTTCAAAACTCTAACTTCTGCGTGTTCAAAAGCAAAATTCAAGAACTCTAAAGAATATCCTAGCTTTTCTGGGCTTTTCAGACTTTGCATTTTGAATTTTAACCTGGAAATTAGACTGAAAAGTTTATTCTTTAAGTGATTTGGTCACTTCTATTCAAAATCTTGTCAGAATATTAGATGCAGTCACTGCCTACTTTAATATTAGAAGAAAGGCACTTGTTAACCAATAAATTTTCAATTGAAATGTGCCTTCACGACCGACTTCATGACTGCTTGATGCTATTGACAAGACTACACTGGAAATTTGTATCAAGTAACATGATAATGAGCCTGCTCATTACATTACAAAGATAATCCTCTTGGTTATTAATAATAAATAGGGTTGGACACTGAATAATGCATAACACATATTATTAACAGCATTTTATGAATTTCAGTCAGAAAAAAGTGTTTACCATCAATGAGTTCTTCTTTTGAAGGA